>WAAE01016070.1:88780-155642 GCA_013400495.1 Nicator chloris
ATATGTAGCCTTAAACACTAAGCACAGGACTTGGGAAGTCTGTAACTCAAGACAAGTAATTCTATTTCAAGTAAACCCTTTCTCTCCTTACATGCCCAGACTGTGTCTGAATTCAAAGATCATTTCAACTAGCATAAATTTAATCTGAATGCTCTGATAGAAAAAATGTTACTTTGCATATATCTATCTTCACTGCAATCAATAAATACCTGTATGGCAAAAAGGGAATAGGGGACAATATTGTTGTCCTTTGGAAAAAGGGAGTTCATGCAAAGGAACAGTGTAGGTCACTACTGACTGCTGTGAAAGGGACTCAATGCAATCAACAGACGAACCTTTACATGCACATTTTAAACTTTCACCACACAACAGTATGCAAGCTGAAAAGAATAATGTTAAAAAATGAGAGATTTCTCAAGCAGACAGACTTAGGTGCAGAGATCAAAGACAGTAAAATGGTAACAAGAGTTCAATGCTGCAAAATAATGTTGTAAACAGATATGAATGTCAGCAGCACTTTCAAGATATGAGGATGTCATAGCATCACCTCACACCCTGAGAATAAATGGAGCAAATATTGATTTGAGCAAAACAGTTTGTAGAAGAGTGTGATGTGTAAAACAAAAGAAGTATTTCAAACAAACAAAGCATGGTACACATTAATTCAAAAATAAATCAATTTTTGGCTGAGAATTTACAAAGAAATGGGACATATATGGAGTACATATTTTTTCACAGCTGAGTAATACTCTGATCAACCACGTGCTTTTTAAACACCTGCCTGAATGTCAGGTCAGATGAATCAATCCCATCAGATTCTTCTTCAAATGCAGCTATTTTCCTCTTCTAGGCAATGAGAAACCTTCTTAGGGGTGACTCATGCACATGGCTGCAGCTGAATTTTTATTATGAGAAACATTCTTTCCAGGACAACATTTTGTTTGGCGAGAAGTAGCCAAAGAACTCCATCTTGCAAATGTGTGCCTAGTCTCTGAGTACACAGTGGTCAGTATAAAAACACTCGGACAGTGCACAACCACATTAATTCAAGGGGAAGGCACTTGAGTCAGCCTTGCTGAGGTTTCCAGACCTTAGAAGAGCTGTGGGTGAAACACTTAGAGAGACCTCCAGGATGAAAATAGCCCTGTTCCAAATCCAACTACCAGATAATGCCCTGAAGATCTGCTGGCTTCTCTTATTTAGAAGGGTAAGGAAAGAAATCTAAGAGCTACGTGAGCACACACAGATACAATATCAGAATCACTGGGTTTGTGCATTCCTGGCCATCACCACATTAAGCAATTCTTGGCTGTTAGGTTATTATTATTGTTACTTTGTGTTGAGAATTCAACTCTTAAATAAAGTGCTATAAGAATAATTGCAGGTTTAGAGAAGTTGAAATCTTGAGCTGAAAAATTTAATGTTTTATTGACTAACAGCAAGAAGGATGCATCTAACCCAAAACCTAGTCCCTAAGTAAGAAGATACAGTAAGATGTAAGTAAGATGTCACTCAGACTGAATTTTAAACAGCCTTTTGGTCACTTGGTAGGCATAAAAGTGTCACGGACCAGGTTTGACCGCTCTTCTTTTCCTGATAGTGCTCTTCATATAAGTAATATTGGTAGAACTGTTTCACACAAAGTGCAAAACAGCTGTTCCAGGGCAGATTTCAATTCACTTTGGCCTAGGGCTCAAGGAAAGGTGAGGTTGTATTGGTGGAATAATTTTTTTGCATGCATTGCTGCCTCTCAGTAATCCTTGATCGTTGAGACAGGGGTTCAATGGAGGTATGAGAAATGCCAGCACCCTAAGTAGCCTGCTTCATTGTACATCACAGAAGTTGATTGTACCTGTGTGGTTTGGATGATCTGAGAATTTTGTAAAACCTAGGGGGAAAAAAAGCCCCTTCTGGGTATCAACGTTCAGATCAACACATAATCCTAGAAAGGTCTTTACCCTCCTCTTGCTACAGCTTTTCAGAGTGCTGCAAATCCAAGAGACCCTTGTGCTCCTGACAATTATTTGCTTACTTTTCATTTCACAGTGACATTTGCTTCATTCCTTCCTCAGGACCCTTTCTCTAATTACCTATATTTCAACAATTCATCTTCTTTGCACCTCACAAACTTCAGTTCTTGTATGCAATTTTCCCATTACAGGTTTGTTTACCTTTTCCTGGCTGAACACACAAGTGAAAGGACCCCAAGCATCACAGCAGCATGCCATACATATCTGAACAAGATAATTTATGCAGAAAAGGGAACCACCTCAAAATACTCACTCGCTTCACTTATTTATTCACATATACAACTTCACCAGTGTTAGCTAGAAGCACAAAAGTTCAGTAATGAGAGATTAAGCCTTGAAATCCTCTTCCTGAAAAATATGAAAACACATCAGTGAATTTAACTTCTCATACAGTGCTGTAAGTGACTGAAGAATCTCCTTAAGCCACAAGTTAAAAAATATGATTTTTTATACCTATTCAAGTGCCTAGTAATTTGAAACAGAACCACCTAGGTGCCCTGCTACCTGAAATTCTGCCCTTCAGAAGTTTTCAGCCACTGAAATAGTTTCTTTTCTGTCGTAAGCTAAGGCGGTCATTCTTTCACCAGAAGTAAAATTATATAACTACTGTGAGGCTTATTTTCTCATAACTTGACACCAAGAAGACAAGAAACAACTATTGAATGAAAGTTTGATAAAGTTTAATGGCTTCAAGAGAAATAATAGCTATTCAATCATTAACAGGTAAAACATTAAAAATGCAGGCTTGGGAAAGAAGAAAACAATAGTTATAGGGGAAGGAAAGGAATACAATTTTGTTTAATGTAATTATTAGGTGCACAGTAGGTGAAAACATCAGCCTGCAGCAAGCCTAAACAAAGCAGGTACTCCCAGGTGGTGTTATTCTACACAGCTTTGTGCCTTATCCTAAGAAAGAACCTGAATCTCCATACCAGCAAACACCCATGGGGTCACAAAAAAGAAAAGGATAGCATTTTCAGTTTATTCCTGTCAGCTCCCTCTCCGTATTGTTGCAACTGACACTTTTAAAAATATTAAATGTCATGAAAGAAACAGAGCCTGAGATTTGAAAGAAAGAGCAATAAGGTGAGTCCACCAAGCAAGTGATAATCACCAGAGCTTCCATTCACCCCACCTGCCTGCCAGCTTAAAGATCATGTACACTTAATGAAGTTGCGTACCCAAAGGAATTAGGGCATTACTCTTTACAAATAACCTTAATATTAACAAGGATTTGACTTCCTACCCAATAAAAATCTCTAGGTTGTAATAACTGATTGGAATAAAAGTCAATTCTCACATCAATTCCCACCTTCCTGGAATCCTCAGTTTTATAATCAAGAAGATTTTTGTGGATTTAATATTTACTTTTCATCCAGGATCCGAAAGTCTTTTGAGACGTAAACTTACAAAACTAAAGCATACATTGTTCTCCCCACTTATTAAAAAAAAAAAAAAGGCACGCTGTATTAAGCTGGAAGGCTTGTCTACAAAAGAGAGCTGATGGGGCTGAATTTACAGCTGTTTCAAGGAAACTCAAATGCCATATGGTGAAGACACAGTTAACACAGCCACCTTGTGGCCCATCTCACCAGGATCAGCTGCCAAGAAGGCCTGGTGCAGATGTATGCATGCAGCAGCACAGCCACCAGGAGCTAAGGTCCATCCCCGTTCTGCTGGGCGTTTTCAGCTGGGTGGGTGAGCTGGCCTTGCTGGGCCACACTGGTTTTTGTTTAAGCAAGCACAAGTTGTGTGCCCAGGTCAGGGGATGCTGGCAGGCGGGGTGGCCATGTCAACACACCGCCTTTTGCAGCAGTGTGATTTAGATCCACGTCAGCTGCACGAGGAATTGCACCTTACTCCATTTCAGCATACTTCATGGCAATGTCTCTGTGTTACAGGCTCTTGCAACTTGCCCGAATCCGAGAATAAGTTTATGTCTCTACAGATACTTTTGCAAGAGAAGGAGAGGGATAGCAAAGTCAGGTCCAGACAAAAATAGAGGGGCTTCCCTGGAATGGTAAATGAATTAACTCCAGGTGTGATTTGATGACAATTCAAACTAATCTGTGGTGGAGCTGTCACACATTTCCTTCACTCCTAAACCTAAACTCACCTGAAAAAAACTTGTTAGTGGACAGCAGGGCGCCCCACAACTCCATCTAACACTATTTGATGCAGCCCTGATAAGAAAAACCTGGGGGTATTGGTTGACAAGAAGCTCAACACGAGCTGGCAATGTGCACTTGCAGCCCAGGAAGCCAACTGTATCCAAAGGGCAGCCAACAGTCCAGGGAGAGACCTGGACATGCCTTGTGAGACCCCACGTGGAGTCCTGCATTCAGCTCTGGGGGACACAACATAAAAAGGACATGAACCTGTCAGAGCAAGTCCAGAGGGCTAGAATACCTCTGCTATGAAGACAGGCTGAGAGGATTGAGATTACAATTTTTTTCTACTCCAATACATTAAAAACTATTAAAAGTGTAATTAGGTTATAAAAGTGATAGTTATCTAATAACAAATATATTTTATTTTTCTTGTACTTACTTCAGCAGTGTAGCAAGAGTACAGTCCAGCTACACTGTTTTTAGCACTGTATAAATTAAAATTTATTGGAATTTATAAATTAAAATATATTGGAATAATCAGAACATGCATTTGTAGGAAAACTTTGACAGCTTTCATACCAATTATTCTCCAAATATTTACAAGGGGAGACTTAGGTAAGCATGCCATTGAAAAGAGCAAGCTGCCAAATTCTCCACTCACAGAAATCTTTTGATTTCGGATATGGTAATTCTATTTTTTTCCATCCACGTTATGTAAATATTCTTCTTATCCCCTTACACAATGCTACTTATTACACATCTGTCTTTACCTTTCTACAGTGACCATGACTATATCTGATTTTCAGAAACTAAATAGTTTTTTAAAATTAAATTTATAAAATATATTACTTATGTTATAAATTAGGATTTGTATCCATACTTGTCAAACACTAATATGAAAATTACTCATGTATAAAATCCTTTGTATATGCACTGAAAACTTAGACTTTGGATTAGACTTCTTGACACAATAAATCTGAAGTAAAAGGGAGATCTCCAGGTAAAGGCTATGAACTTGAACTTCAAAGAAGTTCTGTCAGGATGAAAAGCCTTTGTAATTTTCCTGCATCTTGTAACTCCATTAACAAAATGTAGATTGTAACTATATGACTATATAGATCAGTGGTGTTTAATGAAAACACACAAAAAAAATTATACAGTATCACAGAATGATAAAGCAACAGTTTTAGGTTGTAAAAGACCTTTAGTCATCAATTCCAAATGTTAACATAGGACTGCAAGGTCACAACTAAATCATGTCTCCAAGAGTTGGATCTACACATCTTTTAATACAAGATCTACACATCTTTTAATACTTCCAGAAATGGTGACCCCACCACTTCCCTGGACAGCCTGCTCCAATGCTTGACAACCCTTTCCATGAAAAACTTTTCTTAATATTCAATCTAAACCTCACCTGGTGCAACCTGAGGCCATTTCCCTTCATGCTGTTACTTGTTAGTTGGGAGAAGAGACCACATTCCCCCTTCCTGCCTCATAGCTGTAGGAAGATTCCCTGAGCATCATCTTGTCCAGGATAAACATCCCGAGCTCCCTCAGCTGCTCCTCACAGGACTGGTGCTCCAGACCCTTCACCAGCTTCATCAGCCCTTCTCTGGACACACTCCACCGTGTCAATGTCCTTCTTGTCATGAGGGACCCAAAACTGAACGCAGGATTTGAGGTGCAGCCTCACAAGTGCTGAGCACAGGGGCCGTGGATCACTGACCTAATGCTGCTGGTCACACTATTGCTGATACAAGCACAGGTTATTGCAGACACCAGCAGGGAGAGGTTAAAAACTTTGCTGGCATTCTCAGAAATAAGGAGCAAGGTGGCTTTAACATGAGAAGAGCAGGAGGATGTTCCCTCCTGGGAATGAGCCCTATCTTCAATGGTGTAATACCTGAATATGGCCCAAAAAGCAAGTTAGAAATTGGAAAAGCACAACAATTGCTTCACAGAAGAGGGATAATTTAGCATAGGTCTCCCTCCCAAGCACCCAGAGGCCAGAGTATGGAGAGGGCAAGCCAAGGTGAACAACCACTCAGCCTGCTTTCAAATCCACCTGAAACATCATGACAGCACTGTTGAAGAAAGGTGAATCAGCTCTATGAAATGCAGCTTCTTCAAGAGTACTTATCTGCTATCTAGTAAAAACCTGAGCTAAAAGCAAGCTGGAGGCCCTCTTGATATCTTTATATGAAAACATTCCCTTCAAAACAGACAATTTTACCTTGCCTGCTACTAATAATTACATGTTGACCTCAGTGGCTGTTTTCAACTCCTTGCCTTTAGCTTTGAACACATATAAAGTTGGCTGGAAATTAAAGAAAAAGAAAGAAAAAGCCTGCTGCCTTTGTGCATTAACTTCCTGGTTAATGCATGTTCACTCTGTCTGATTTTGAAAATATGTGAAAATATACATTTGTATGGAAGAAATTATTTATATACATTTATATTCATATAGGAGGGGGGAAAGTCACCATGTGCTATATATAGGTCTGTATATAATAAGACAGAGAAAACAATTTATCAACTGAAAATAGCATATGCAGACAAACTTACAGCCCTGAGAATACAGCAGTGAAGTGGAAAAACATATCTCATTCTATTTTTTTTCTGAGACATAACAAATACTGCTTATTTATCTTTTTTGGAAAAGAATTAAAGAAACAAAAACCTACTTTTTAAGGCATTATATATTGCAACAACACATTAATGCTAGTATAACACTAGTCTCCAGGATTGTTTATTCCCAGATGTTGACAAGTTAGGAATGGTAACAAGCAGTTGATATTGCCTAGGGGAAAATCTATTTCCTTTCAAGTTTTCAGGGTGTATTCTGTTCTGACTCTGAGCAATTATTTTGTCACCTTGAGGGTATGAAAGGAAAGCCTCCTAAATTTTGACTGTTGAAATCTGGGATAATTAGTGAAAAGAAAGTTCACAGTATGCTTGTCCTGTCTCCAGCAACTGCTACAGCTGACTGTTAGAGACATGATACTGTGGAAGATGACACATTGTATAGAACTGTCTTGTTACCAAGTATCTCCAAGTATGCCTTCCACTCCCAAAAATCCCCAAAAACCCAAAAGTGAAAATGTGGGTCTGAACTTCCCTCCCAATAAATGTCACAAGCCACGGGTATGATACATTATTAAAGCCAAGAAGTCACTTTTCTTTATATCAGAAGAAATATTCTAAAGCGTAATTCAGGGTGGAAAAAAAATAAATTCTCAAAACAAGCTAAAATTAGAAGATAATGACATGGCCACCAAATTTAAAAATAATGTTGTGAGACTAGCTTTATAATTCAATCTGTGTACGCACAAAAAAATATATTCCTGCTGGCTAGTCTCTAAATTTCCTCCAGATTTATGGTTCAGTCTTACTCTCATGGTAATGAGTTATAAATCTTTAACTAAAATGAAGGCTTATGAGTCTTTTAATTTTATTGGAGGACATATGGATCTTCCACTCAAGTAAATTTATTGCTGAGTCTTAGTATTTTTTCTCAATAGTACAATATTATTACTTTCTAATTGTTCAAGATTTTTCATTTTGACACTGATTTACAGTGCCTGTTAATAACAGTGCTGCTTCTGTTTCCTGGAACCAATATAGTCATTCAGGAGTGACCTGGCTGCCTAAGGTTCCTTTGGTGATGATGCTGCACATGCACATTTGAATCATCCATTTCCAGAAATTAATCTCTCCCACTGGTTTTCCTGTTTGGACCAATGTAAAGGCTAATCTGCCCCAAACAAGGATTTTCAGATTTCCTGCAGTTAGGAAATATCTATTTCCCTTTGCTATTAATTTGTAGATGGCTGCAGTTCACTGAATGCTGAAAACTATGCAAAGAGTGTCATAAAGGTACAGGTTAGACGCATAATGCACACAGTCCTTTCAAAAAAAAAACAAAAACAAAACAAAACAAACAAAACAGCAAACAAACAAAAAAATCCCCCCCCCAAATCAAATCAAGGTCGGTCATTTTTAAAATCTATGAACTAGCTTCTGTACATGGGGTTAATCTCTGCAGACTCCATCAAGATAAGGTTTAGTCTTTCAGTTATAAAAGATGGAAACATAATTTCTATGTCCCTCTGTTCCTTAGTAAAAGCAAGACTTCTTTCTGATGTTATTCTTCAAAAATTCTGACATCTTCAGGAAGTACTAACTTGGCTATTAGCATATGAAAGTCTGTCTATTTGAAAGAAGGAAAGAAAACTATAAAAATGAAACATATTCTGTAGGAATAGGTACAAATGGGAGAAATCCCACCATTAAAGGATGTTTTGACAATTATTTTGCAATATTATTGTTACACTAATTTATGATCAAATATGCAGAACTAAAAATATTTCTTTCCATCTTTTAACTTCTGAAAGTTCAGAGTAGGATTTCTAATTTGGATTTGGATCATTTGTACTCTTGTAAGGTCCCTCTATGCTGTTCCCATTGATTTTAGCTTAATATGACACTTTGAAAGGGTCTATGTATTTCCATGTTGATGCTGAAAAGTGCTAACTCAATCCTTTCTCTTTGAAAGATGTAAACCATAAACAGCTATAGCTGCCAGCTACAGCTTCTGTCTGCTTCATAGCCCCACACATTGTTTCCATTTAATGCAGATTACAGGAGATGTAGTCTAGAAAACAATTCAGTGACCCATCCAGGACAAGGCAACGGGAACAAACAGAAGATAATGCATCTGGTTGAATCTGCTCGTATGAAACAAGGAATGTGTGGTATGGCAAAGGCTGGCACAGCAATTCAAAGAGAAACCACCCCAAACCAGCCAGATGTTTAGCTGAACAATGTGCAGGTAAGGAGCACTAGGGCAGTCTCATGAGCAAGGCAGCAATTCAAACTGCTTCTTTTGTGTCTCCTCTCTGCTGGTGCCATGTACTGGAGGCAACAGGTAGAAGTTCAATTTAGGATGAGACCAGAGTGGGACAAAACAACTGTATGACTTGGAGTCAATCAGGTATCTTTAGTTCAGGCCCAGTTCAGGGTGTTGTAATGATGTGATTAGCTCTGCCATGCTCTCGGGATTTGTTTCCCAAGATATGACAGATAAGAGTCTTTTTTCCCTGAATGCCCCATGGTGAAGTAAAAGAAGAGTCAAAAGCCGCCATCTCAGGTTTTCTTTCTTGTTGTTTATTATTTCTTACCTACAAATTCTTTCTGTGGCCTGTGAGGATCTTTCTGCCAGGGCATGAAGCAACTCCCCTGGCCACGACAGGCAGGCAGAACTTTTATACTACATTCTACGTATCTTTTATTTACTATTAATCACCAATACCTACTTCTAATGTTAGACATGTCACCTCTATTCTACACCAATCCCTGTGAGCCACCACAGCAGAAAAATGGATACCAAGAAGAAGAACAAAAAGAACAAGAACCACACCCAAATCCTCCATGTTTTTCTTTTGACCCCTTTCTAAAAATCCTAATATTCTACATTTACACCCTGTGATTACTTAACTACTACCACTACTACTGTTTTTCTTACATTCTCGTGACTTGTAATTAATTTCACAAGCTGAAAGCTTTTCCATGGACCAAGATCCAGGACAGTGTCTCTCTGGGGCTCTGTGCAGGGGGGTCCCTGACCCCCTGCCAGGATCTCAAACCCTCCAGGGCAGTCAGAGGAGTGCCCTGAACGCTGACACCATGCTACCACAGCAAGACTTGAATACCAGTGTAGAGAATCCCATAAAACATATGGCACAGCCCTTTGACAAAAAAAAAAAAAGTCTCGGAGCTATAGAAATATCTCATTACCACTGTAGAGATGTTTGTTTTGGGTAAAGGATAAGGGAGGGAGGAGGGCCTGTTCCACAACACCTATCACAGTATAAAACACCTCTCATAGAAACATCTAAAGACATTTTATAAATACTGATGAAGTCTCCTGAGACCCTGACAATTTTCAGAAATTATATGCTTGTATTGTGGAAAGTTACTCTGCTGTCTGGAGGAGTTATCAAATTGCACAAGACCATGAATGTGTAACAAAGCTCTCACTAAATGTAGGTTATTGCAGTAAGAAAATATTGTGGCATAAAGATGGGGTGGGAAGAAGGGGAGCTGATTTCTCCAGAGAGCGATTCTCCACATTTCTACCTCCAGATGCTTACAGCTACTGCCTGTCACCAGCCTGCCACCGAGGACACACCACCCTTCCTGCAGGACAGGCTCAGACCTCACTGCTATTTAAGCCTTTTGTTTCAGAGTACCCGGGGCAGTCACCCATCTTACTTGCCCTTTGCTACAGCTCAGTGCCTTGCCAGACAACAGCAGCAATGGCAGGAGAGGTGTTTACCTTGCTTCACCATCTCTGTGATAAATTTATGGCTCAAAAGACACGCAGCTGAGAGTGGCTTTATTTTTTAAGCACACAATTTCTCCCCCTCCCCACATATACCCATCTTAATATGCCTGTAATGTTTTTAGTAGACAAGTACTTGGAAGCAAACTGCAAAAAGTCCATTAAGTGTTGTGAACACTCTCAGCCTAGGTGCAATTTTAATTTAACTAATGTTCTTTAATAACATAGCACCTGACAGGCAAAAGTATTTCTGTTCAGAAAAGACAGTGAATGGGCAATTTCATTGACTATTAACTTTGTGAATACATAACATTGAGCAAATTATATTATTAAAAATTAAGTTCTTACACACAAGATCCAGTTGCTAAAATGATACCTCTCAGCACTAATAGCATTTTGACTTTTATACCTATAAAGCTATTATTACGCCTTTATTGCACTACAGTGATGATAGTGGTTGCTCTCATTACCAAAAAGGGAAACACCTATGAGCAAACGAAAAAAAAAAAGAAAAAGAAAAGAAGAATGGAACTATCCCACCACACCACAAAAAGAGGCATTTAAGACTTAGGCTTTTTTTTTTTTTTTTTTAAGTTATGGATATTTTATCAAACCAGCTCTCAGTTTAGCTGTTTACATCACAATGGAAAAAAAAGAGGCCTGACCACCTATCAGTGCCAAGTCAGACTGGTGACTGAAATCTGCATGATCAGCAGTAGTTATTATCACAGCTACTCCTCCTGTGCTCCTGGGTCACAAGGACAAGTGATGGGTACAGCTGCTGGCTTCCAGAGAGAGGTAAACCTTGAACTGCCTTCCTACTCACTAAACTCACCACACTGAATTTGTAAGCAGGTTGCTCTTGAGCACCACAAGCACCTCAAGTACTTTTTAAATTTCAAAAAGTATGCATTTATCTGGCTGGAGTTGCAGAAGGGGGAGTGGATATTTACCATATAGGGATACAAAAATGCCCTCCCTCATAGTCTATATTTAGTTGGCAATGAAATGACTAAAAAATCAGTTGTGGTTGGACTTCAGGTAAACACCCAGGTGGACAGTGACTGATTTAAACTGTTTTGCCTGGCCTTAGTGTTATAAAAATTGCCACTCTAAAAAAGTCACAGGAGAGTTTATAAAGGCTTTGGCAGACAGACCATGTACTAACCAGAATAGAAATTATTAGGACTTAGCTCCAAATCTTCAAAAGTTCTAGATATTTTTTTCTCTTTCCTTGAAGCTTTTCTACTCCCTCAGCTTACTGAGTCTTGTGCAGCTTCTGTCGTTGCTATCACGAAACACTAAGAATACATTTCTCAAGTGAGTGTTCAAAGTGTGTGTCAGACCTGTTTATCAAATACAGGGCAGACTTATGCTACTGCTTCCTTCTGGGAAAAAGTTAATTGGCAAGTGCAAGAAGTCAATCTGTGTGGATTAAGTCCACTAGATACCAAAGATGAAGACCCTTTTCAGATACAGCATTGCAAAATCCCAGCAAAGGGGACTACAAATTTCATATTGTAAATGAAAGAAGTCTTAAGAGTGGCCAAAAGTTTCATGTGAAAACCAACAAGAAAAAATCTACACATGTAAGTATGTTAATGAACACGAACAAACATTCAAGATCCCAGATATGAGGTTCATTTACATCCCATGTTTCTTAATGCAGTGAGTACACTAGTATTGAGTAACAACTATTTGTTCAAACAGATTAATGGGAAATTGTCATTTTTCCCTACATATTTTACATATTCAATTCATATCTTAAGATTATGAAAGTAATAAATAAGTCTACTTCAGATGTTTTCTTAGTCGGAAGTCAGAAACTGTATTATGTCTTATTGATGAGTACTATCCAGTAACAGTAAAAATACACAAGTGCAGTGTGTGCAGCTAGAGTCAGAAACTTCTGTCAACAAAGAACAGGCTGATAGTTTTTCCTTCAAAAAGGCTCGTCCACATATCTTTGATATTCTTCCTTTAAACCAGCCCTTCAAATAATAGATTTTAAACCGATGTATCAATCGTGATTAACAACTCAGAGTATGTATAAAAGTAGACACCTTAAAAAGGCAGTGTTAGCTTTCTTAGCAGCACTCCTGGCTTTGCCTTTTATTCATGGAAAAGAGAAATAAATTAAACAATCTGAGACAGTTTTAACTGGAGCTTTAGGCAGCCTTGCTAAACTGCTTGGTTATCTGGATGGGAGAGATCTCCTTTCTACCAACCTTTTCATCATATAACCTCATCTGTTTTACCTGGCTTCTGTAGTGAGGCATGCCTTGTAATTCAGGAATTTTCATATTTTATTTCTAATAATTACATACTCTCAGTTAAATATTCCCTTCTTTTTTAAATCTAAGCCTCAGGTCCTTTCATTCAACATTGGAACGTAAAGAGAACTTGACATACATGGCAAATACAATAAGCAATAAATACACTTTTGGATCATCCTAAATTTTTCTCCTAACCAGGCTTTCCTCTACTCCCATTACCAGAATAGGAGGTTGGATGTGTTCTCTTTTAACTATAAGAAAGCTTCAGCATCAGGACAATTTTCTTTTAAATTGGAGAGAATGTATAGTGTGTTGAAAAGAATATTTCCTGATTTGAATTCACTTCTTAGGGCCAATTCTGAACATATGCTTGTGTACTACTCATTAAGTAAGGACTTAATACTCCATGAGTCATTTGAATTGTCTGTGAAAGAAAAGCACAGTAACTGAAAACGTGCAAAACACAGACAGGAAACCAAAAAATATCTTAATGGTGAAGGACTTGCTTCTTTGTGCTTTGCTTTGTTAAAGGTGAGGTTTAATGAAAAATCGTGATATTGAAAAGTTTTCTTGTCTGTACTTTGGGTATGAAATAATAGGATAATTAATATGAAAAGTAGGCAGAACTTTTTTCTAAATGATAAAATAATTAAGAATTAATTCCATTAATTTTTAAATACAAATATTGCTATCTTTAAAGTTAGTGATATCATCTCACTGTAAATGTAAAGAATAAATATAGAATATAGATCTGTATTTTGACCTAAATTTACTTCCTCTAGCCAAATCTTTTGGGTTGACAAATATCCAAGCTTCTACTGTAGAAAAAGGATATATGCCAAACTTGGTGTATGCTGGGCTTATAGACAAATTGCAGTGATTTTAAGCTTGATAATTAGAGAAGATATTTCACTTCTTAGCACAAATATGAACAGAATCACAGCCTCACACTTAGGTTTCTAGAGATTATATACACACATTTACTGTGAACCTTAAAACCCTTATTTTTAAGATATTTTGATACTGCACATAAATTTTTAATTTAAAGAATCACAGAATCACCAAATGGGTTAGATTGGAAGGAACCACAGAGGGTCATTTGGTCCAACCTCCCTGCTCAGGCAGAGTCATCCCAGAGCACATGGCACAGGATTGTGCTCAGAGGGTTCTTGGGTATCTCCAGTGAGGGAGACTCCACAACCTCTCTGGTCAGTCTGTTCCAGTGCTTGGCCACCTGCACAGGAAAGAACTTCATCCTCGTATTCAGGTGGAATTTCCTGTGCATCAGTCTCTGCCCGCTGCCTCTTGTCCTATTGCTCGGCACCACCGAGCACAGCCTGACTCCATCCTCTTGGCATCCTCCTTTCAACACTGATAAACATTGATGAGATCCTGTCTCTGTTGTCTCTTCTCAAGGTTGAAGAGGCCCAGCTCCCTCAGCCTTTACCCATAAGAGAGATGCTCCTGTCCCCACATCATCTTTATCACGCTCCACTGGACCCACTCCAGGAGCTCTGTCTCTCTCGTACTGAGGAGCCCAGATCTGGATGTGGCCTCAACAGGGCTGAGTAGAGGTGCGGGATCACCTCCCTCAACCTCATGTCAATGCTCATCCTAAAGAGCCCTGCTGGCCCATGGACATTTTGGTGTCCACCAGGGCCCCCAGGTCATTCTCTGCAGAGCTGCTTTCCAGCAAGTTGGCTCCCAGCCTGTCCTGGTGCCTGGGATTATGTTTCCCCAGGTTCAGGACCCTGCATTTGCCTTTGCTGAATTTGAGATTGTTCTTCTCTGCCCATCTCCCCAGCCTGCCAAGGTCCTTCTGAAGGGCTGCACAGACTTCTGGGGCATCATCCACTGCTCCCAGCTTTGTGTCATCAGCAAACTTGCTGAGATGACATCTGTCCCTTTTTCCAAGTCACTGATGAACAAGTTAAACAACCCTGAGCCCAGTATTTAACCTTGGAGGGGAACTGGTAGAGACAGGCCTCCAATAAGACCCTGTGCCACTAACTACAACCCTCTGGGATCTTCTGTTCAGCCACTTCTTAACCCACCTCACTGTCCACTCATCCAGTCCACATTTCCCAAGTTGTCCTATGAGGATCATGTGAGAGATGGGCCCAAAAACCTCGCTGAACTCAAGGCAGACAATATCCATTGCTCTCCACTCATCCATCCAGGGAGCTGTTTCATCAAAGAATATTATTATGGTTGCAAAGACACATACTCAGCCTGTAGGAAATGCTGAAGAATTAGGAGGGCCCATTCTTTAGGATATGCTAGAGTTAGGAGAGTCCATTTCTTCAAAATGTTCTTCCACAACGCCTTTGTACATACATCAGCTTCGTGGTGCACATTTGATGAACATTTATGCAACATTTAATTATTGTTGGATGCTTAGCCCAATGTCTTATTTACTAAAAATGATTCAACCTCTAGTTTGAAAGAACCGTCGCTAGTTGCCTCATGGGGTTTTTGAGGGCTGCCATAATTTACGCTAAACAAAAGCTTCAGGACAATTCACCTTTGCAAGTGAGGGTTATAGCAGCAATCCTGATTTCCCAGCTAGAAATCTGTGACACAGTGACATCACGTGAGACTTGTCCACAAACACCGAGTCAAACTTAGGCAAACTGAGGTATGTGGAAGCTTGCCATTCAGACAGAACTGAGCATATTTTCATGGGAAAAAGAGCCGATGTGAAGATAACCTTACTTTCCCTCGGTAAAAAAATCTCGCTTCAAGATCACCTTGTCCCTTCCACAGCAAAATTTCACAATCTTCCTCCTAATTAGTGAAGTGCTACTTTAAAATGGTACTGTGAAAGGGTCTAGCACATAGAAAAACTTTGTAGGCTTGCCAATTTTCATAGTTAGGAAGGACCTGGGGTGTTTTGGTTTTTTTCCCTCTCTCTCTCTATCCTTTGTGAATTTTTGCCCTGAAGATCTAAGGGAAGCAATTCCTAAGAATCAGCAGAACTTTGGGGCAATTGGCAGAGCCATAGGTTTCTGCAGCAGCCATCAGACCTCAGCACACATCCAGCAGCAAAAGGCGGCTGTGCCACCACCTCCCACTGCCCATATCCTGTATAGAAACAAAGCAGTTGAGTTTAAGGTAAATCCAGAGAAATTTCTGTAGTGCTTGTGCTCTAGAGCTGTCACAATGATGACATACAAACATCAACTTCTGCACTTACATGGTATTCTTTGGGACCATTTATATCTGGCCAAGCCAAGATATCTATTATATAGGTATTTAAATCTGAGTTAGTTGCCCTAGGCTCTCTTTATAGTCAATAGACAGAAACAGTTCTAGGGTATGATTCAACTCCTCCTAAGGCAGGTGTTCAAAATAGGTCAGATGAATCATGCCCTAAAAGCATCTGTTTCTTTCCATTGACAGTGAAGGGGTCAACACCAACAAGCTCAAATGCAAACTTGTGTCACATAAAAGACTTTTCAAGTTTGGGGAGCTGAGCCCTACCCACGCCCTTACAGACAGGTTGACTGCCAGGACTCATCCTTGCCAAGGGCAGCCTTGCTAGGAAAAAAAGGCTCTTATTTACTGATCCTCAAACCCATTCCCAAAAGTGCATCTTTATTTTCCCCCCTCCACATAGCTGTTTTCCTCTTCCCTAATTTCAAAGGCTCATGTCACCTTGAACCTCACAGCATGCCCTTCTACCAGCACTCCGCTAAGTGCTCTCCCTACTTCCTTAGGCACTTCCCCTCCTCTGCAGCCTTCTCCTGAGTGCATTTATCCCCTGCAGCTGCATTTCATCATCCCATCTGCTGTCTTGCCAGTGCCTATGTTAACCATTTCTCTGCTTGAAAGAGCTTGTAAATCCTACCTCACACCAGAACTTCAGATACTTTATTAGCATTTATCTGCACTGTACACACTGAAAAGCATGCTAGCTTGTTGCACTTGGAGGAAACAGTCTGGAGAAGTGACAAAATGTAACGCAAAGATTCAACACTTCTGGCTCCTTCTGAAATAAGAAGAAATTTGTGGGTTTTTTTCCCCCTCAAAAATTTTTCTAGTCTTCTAGAACCCTGCTGTAATACTGAAACTATTACAGCAGCATAGTAATGGTGTTTCTATAGTTCAACCATTTGATGCAAATTTACAGAAGGGAGCTGAATGAATGAAGAAACTGTATCGTTTTTCCTTCCAAGGGGAGCCACAGTCTACACTTCAGGCAAAAAAAATCCAACAGTGTTTCACACAAGTTAGAGGTTACAGTACCATGCACCAATACAAAACAGCAGCAGCAACACAGGCAACTCCACAAAAAAAAAGAGAGACAAAGACAATGTCTCATGAATTCTTAATTCATTAAGGAATGAACACACTTCTACTATCTGTAAAGGAATAAATTGGTTGTGAAGAACAAGGCAATTTAGGGAAAGGAAGAGTATCTAATCACTTTCCTTTAGATCTGAAAATACATATTTTAAGTCTGACTATGTGTAGCTGAAAGAACAAGAGATGAAGGTAAAAATAAAACTATGAATATTAAAAAATGCTGTATGAAATCCTAATCTCTGTTAAGTTTTCCTAGTACCTAAATGGTAGCTATCATAGAAAAGAGTGAAAAGCATACGATGAACAGAATAACTTTTGTCTCTATATGATTACTTTTTCTGTTTCTAAGCCTTATTTTTCCAATCCCAAGTCCTCAATTCATCCAGCCCTGAGGAAAAGAAAAAAAAAAAAAATCATAGACTAGTCTTAGATTTTGACTGTACAAAATGGAAACCCTCTGGAAATGTTCAATGACCTGGATGGGGCTCTGAACAACCTGGTCTAGTGGAAGGGTCCCTGCCCATGTGAAAGGGGTTGGAAGTAGGTGAACTTTAAGGTCCTTTCCAACTCAAACTATTCTGTGTTCATACATCTATGAAAATAAAGATGTTATTTGAATTTTATGTATATGAAAAGTATTACTGAATTAAATGGAACTACTCATTTACGTGCAGTTATGTGCATGCTTGCAGAATTGCAGCCTATTTCATGGCTAAGTGTATTTCAATACCTGCAACTCCAATGAATTTTCCTATCATTTTATGAGATTTGCAAGTAAAAATACAAGGTAGCAAAAATTATCATCATGGGGTTTAACATTCTTTCTCCTCTTGATGAGGGAGAAGAAAGTGTCAGACACATGAATGGAACAGTAATTTCAACAGAGTAAGAATGCTTGAGTGTGGCTCCATGGTGAACTATTTTTTTAGCTTAACTGTCTCTATTTAGTTTTATTATTCAGCACTAAGGAGCATGAGCGCTGCCATTCATTTGAATGATCAATAAAAAGAAATGTGCCCAAAACAAACATTAGAAGACTTTATTAAAAGCCTGTAATTGGCATACTGAGGCTGCTTTAAATCTCTGCCCCTTGTTTACGTAAGAAAACCAGAAAGACATTTGACTTCCTGCACTTAAGGGACAGGTACTAGGTACTGTTTTTACCTTTCATAGAGTGGCTGCCTCTAGAAAAAATACATTGAAACACAACTTCACATCACTTCTCAAAACCTGACTGTTAAGACATTTTTAAGGTGATGTAACTCAGGGTCTCTTACTGAAAAACAAAAAATAAAAGGACTTCCAACAGACATCTTACGTAAATCAAATTTGTCCACGAGGAGAAGTACTTACGGTCACTCATGCTAAAATACCATAACTCTGTGTCACAGTCAGCATCTTCTTTTGCAGTCTGGTGGAATAGGACTGGTCTGTAGATCAGTTCAATAAGCCATGACAAAAGAAAAGGTTCAAATTGTCAAAAGGTTCTGAGGAGATAATTCATTTCTACTAGATTTTTGAGTTTCCAGGACAGCCTCATGTTTTGTTAAGTGGAAATTGAAAAAAGAATGAGCTGGAAGGATATTATTTTTCAAGAGATTGCTTAGATGAGATTTGTTGAGGAGATTGACATCTATAACAATAAAATTTATTTATGGTTCATGCAGCCACCAGAATGAAAAGATGAGATTGCAGCTGATTTAGGTTGGCCAAATGCATTCTTGGGAAATGAAATGGTGTCTTTTGTATCAGCATACAACTGATGGGATTTGGAGCAAACTGATACTGTTAAGTGGCCTCCAATGGCCATGTGCCAACACCATTATCCTGTCTCTAACCATCCTATCTCCAGCTATCTGCAAAAGTTATCTGCTGTGCTGGTTTTGACTGTGGGAGAGTTGATTTTCTTCACAGGAGCTGGAGTGGGGCTGGAAAACAGATGTTGATAAGTCAGGGATTGTCATTATTGATGATTAATGATTATTAATGTCATTATTAATGATTGTTGTCATTATTGCTGAATAGCATTTAAAGATAGCCAGGGCCTTTTCTGCCTCCCACCCCACCAGTGAGCAGGCTGGGGGTGCACAAGGAGCTGGGAGGGGACACAGCCAGGACAGCTGACCCCAACAGACCAGAGGGATGTCCCATACCCTATGATGTCATGGTCAGCAGATGAAGCTGCGGAAAGAAGGAAGAAGAGGGGGAAGTTTGGAATGATGCTAGTTGTCTTCCTAAGACATCATTAGGCATGATGGAGCCCAGCTTTCCTGGAGATGGAAACACCTGCCTATCCATGGGAAGCAGTGAATGAATTCTTTGCTTTGCTTGTGGGCATGGATTTTGTTTTCCCTATTGAAATGCCTTTATCTCACTCTGTGAGTTTTCTCACTTTTAGTCTTCCAGTTCTCTCCCACATCCTGACACAGGGACAGTGAGTGAGTGGCTGTATGGGGTTCAGCTGCACAAAATTTGCCCAGAAGGAATAACAGCAATGATTTTCCACGTCTATTTTGATTGTCATTTTAAGTATTACCTTGGTACTACCAGCACCTTGCCAAAGAAATCAAGTTGTCTTCCTTCAGCCTTTTTAGCCAGTGCTTTTGGTTAATATTCTTTGCTCTTAAGTGTCAGGAATAAAAATGTACATTAGTTATTATATATATTGCTCTAAATTATCATCTCTCTCAGATTTCTTCAGGAGTTTCTCAAGTCTGTTTGTCCACATGTGCAAGAATCAACACAATCAAATAACTTCAACTATTTCTTTGCTTCATCTCCCCATTCAGTATCTCTGAAGCTATACTAAGGCTGTGAAAAACCCAGTCCATAGAATCTCAACCACCAAGAGCAGAGTAAAAAAAAAAAAATCGACAATTAAAAATTTTTAATTTTCCCTATTGATTCTGAATGGCTTTGGGAATTGGGGCAAGAGTTCAAGATTTCTAGCCAATATCTCTCCAACCGCAGTATGACACCACTATACAGAAAGCCCTAGGACCAGTGATATTTCCTTCAGTACTCATTATTTCTGTTTCTCTTTCCTTTAATTTATTCAATTGAACAAGCAGTACAGCTTTTGCATTCTTTCTATAGGATTACAGTCTCAGTTACATACTCAGTATCAGCAGCTCCCCCACTCCTTTGGTATAGTTTTCTTTATTTCTGAAGAGGAAATTTATCAATACTTTGGAAGTGTGAGAGTGTGTGTGAAAGCCCAAGCATCTCCCACACCCTTCACATTATTATGGTTTCATAATTCTTGAACCAGGTCCCCACAAACTTTTAGGCAGAGTTTAGGTGGGAGAATTTGGGTGCTTTCTGTTTTTTGAACATTGAAACAGCACTTTTGAATCATTTCCTGACTTTTCTCTTGCAGGCCCTAGAGCTAAGAATATATTAAATACTTTAAGTGAATTTCTGATTTTATATTGCTTTAAGAACTAGAACCTCAAGAAAATTTCCTAGTCAATGTTACATTCGATGCCTGTGAGCAATGTAGTCCTTTTAAGTCTATCTAGAAAACCATAACCCCAGAGGCTTTGTATCTGCCATTTACAAAACCAGATAATTAAACAAAAATGCATTAAGCTTAATCTGCATTTAAATTAATCTCTACAGAGCAAATATTTGTTGATCATGAAACAGCAACTCAGAATCAAGAGTGTTATTTTCTGGTGGTAACTACTTGCAACAATAATTGACATTTCTCATTTAAGCAACAGTTCTTCTGACCAACATGTCAATACCTAGTTGACAAACACTGGAGATAAGCAGTTGCAAAGGAGTAAAAGATTATGCCTGTTACTGCAAGCACATGAGAAATCACATGTGTATGCATCTTCAGTTAGAGTTTTATTCTTTCAGCTGTTGTTATTCCAAAAATAATGGAGTGGATATCAAATGGCAGGCATTTTATATCCAGCGTGCTTTTCTTGTTTGGATACATGCCAGAAAGCAATTTTCAAGCTTAACTGAAAGACTTGTTTAAATTGTTTTCACAGTTTTCCACACTTAAATATTATCTCTTGTACCATTCTTTAAATATGCATTGAGCTTATCCAAGCTGTAAAGAAAAGGGCTCTGAGATTCAAGTGAAAACAAAGAAAATCCCAGTTGCTCTCTGACAAGGAAATTTAATTCCTTCCCCACTGACTTCATAGGGCAGTCTGCTCTGCTTCCTTAACACAGGTGCTTGGGCCATGTACAATTCTTAAACCACGTAAGAGAGTGTAGGCTGAGCTGCAGCTGAACTCAAATCTTGGGCAATCTACAGGACAACTTCACATCTATTTTGCAAAGAAAATTACGCTGCTCTTAAGCAAGATTTTGCGCCTGTGCTGAGCCTCGTTGGCACAATCTGCCAGACTCGAGCAGATAATTTGCCCTCAAACCTTAGGTGATGAAGCCGTTATCCAAGGAAATAATAAAGTTCCTCATATTGCAAATGGAAAACAGGAAATGCCTGCAGAAGAATAACACATCCATCTAACTAACAAAAATACACAGATTCCAGCAAAATGGTGCTGCCCTTGGATACTTCTGAGGTATCCAACTCTTTCCACTTGTAATAATTCAGCAGAATAAATTAATTTAAAGGAATCAGTAGCCTAAAACTGAAGCGCATGTTAGGTAAATGTCCTCTCTATTAAGCACTGCTTGATGACAACACCTACTTGCAACAAATTCTGACCCCTCAATCTCATATATGGCTATTAATTAAATATTTATTGACTTCTGTGATGTTAATGCATTCAGTTATGGATGCACAGTTGAGCGGAAAATTTAGGCAGAGGTATTCTGGTATTCATGAGAAAGCTGGTGATGAGAGTCTCACGCTAACGGATCAGTAAACCTGAGTGAAAATCAGCAGAAGAAAAGAGAAAGACAAGAAAAAACACATGACTTACAGTGTATGTTTTTAGAGGTTTTTTTTTCTTATTCCACAGAGGTTAAGAGGAATAGGAGCTTTTGTAAACCTTAAACCGAAGAACTACAAGAAAATGAAGATATGTTGGTAAATTAAAAGAGAGATTAAATTAATGATTTCAGTAACAACTGTGATACCGAGATCCCTTTCCAAATGCACCTTTGGGAAGATAAAGAAAAACTGTCTGAAGGAATAGAAAGTAGTGATGACACCGTAACAAAACTACCGAGAAAACGGAGAGGAAAGGACAGACGCTACTTTGGATGAAGCCTATCATACTGTGCAGCTGTCTTGGAAAAGCCACAGGCAGGTAAGTGCTGGAAAACTGTAAGAACATGCAACTGGCTTAGACAGGGAAAAGGACAACATTTTTCAAATGCATTATTCATTGTAACTACTCATGGTCTTTTATTAGACCAAGTAAGAAAGGAAAAACAGCAGTACCAGTAAAAGGTACCTATGACTATAAAAATACTAGTAATGTCCCAATAACATTTTATTAACATTTTAAAAATGCTAAAGTACATGAGATTTTGCAACCGAATGCTTCCACTACATGTATTTCCTAGGTAATACAAAGGATGTTATTAAGCATTTAAGCTTTGTTATTTGTTCTTTTTTTGGATTAAGGGTTTGTTTTTTTTTTCTTCTTAGACTCTTTTTGATTTTTTTTCTACACCCTGTTCATGAAAAAGATATCTGAAGCTCTTTAAATGAGAAGACTCTACTGAAACTATATGTTTGCAATGACTTAAGACAAGCCCCTATTTCTTCTCCAGGCAAAAATTAAAAAAATCCCACCATGGGAGAGTCAAAATACCAACACAAACTCCATCTTATCTCTATAAAGTTATTCAGAAAGGAGAGAAAATTGTTTTAATTTACCTTTGACAGCAACTCTAAGAAGAAAAAAAATGAATGCTTAGGAGAGATAGGCAACATTCTTTGTAAATAAAAGGAAAAATTTACAATAGACCTAGTTGTTCACAGCCATATAAGCTTTGACTACTACCGAGCGTCTCTAAATGTCAGAGCATATCAGCATTTATTTAATATGTTCATATTTATAGCTTTCTCTGTATACTTCCATGGGCACACTTAGAATAATGTTCTCGTGCTTCTGCAGCAGGGAAAAAACTCCCACTAGTGAGGTAAGAACTGAAGCACACACTGTAGACTGCAGAACCCCTCAGAGCCTTGCTCTGATACAACTGATGTTCCTACAGCACAGTTACCATAGAGGTGTGCAAGGAGAATCATTCTGGCATATCGATAAGGGGCTATTTTGAGCAGTAGAGATGGACAGATTAAAAGTCAGAACTTTAGAGAAGGGTGAGGCAAAGATGAGTTTCTATTCATTTTGAAATTTTCAGAAGACTCTGATGTCTGCTTCCAGCAGGAATTTGGTCTTTTTTATGTCGAGCCAGTATTGCAAGCCAGCACTACAGCTGGGGAAAAACAGAACTTCAAAATGAAAACTGGTTTCAGCTTCAGGCTGCAGTTCAGTAAATGTAACTGTAGCTAAATATAGCTTTTCCTTTTTATAAAACCAGAAACCTGTTCAACTCTATCAAAGTAGTAGGACCATTTTTTTTTAATTTGATGGCAAATGATGCTGGTGCCCAGGTAAAAGAAGTTAATGCTTCACTGCTGAAATAAGAAGATGCTTTTTAATGGAGCTGAGGAGTGGAACAGTGTAATGGTTGCAGAAAAGCAGATTGAAAAGTTGCAGGTTGTAGGAGTGTAAAAGGTAGCTGCTGAAAAGCACAGAAAGTTCTAAAAGGAGAGACAAATTAGGATATTTTGCAATCACGAGAGAAGGAATAAATTTTTGTCATCAGTTGGAATGCATTAATTTATTTTTATTTATTTACTTTATTAAAATTCCATTGGATTCAGGTTTGGGCTCCAAGTAAGTTAACCAAAAAAGTCACTTGAAACTTAAGGTTCTTAAGCTATTTTTTTTTAACTCACACATCACTGTCAACAACAATACCTTGTAAAGCAATTCCATACATTGACAGATTCAGTTTGTTAAAAGCATGACATTCTATACTGCAGCAAATGATGCAGGAAATACAGGATTGTAAGATGTGGAGATTGTCATTAATAACAGATAGGGCAGTAAGAATACTATTTTTAGAGCACATAACCATGAAAATTTTCACCATTTTGGTTTATTTGTTTTTGCCATTACTTTAGTATGTAGAAAAATGATTTTTTTTACTGTCTAAAATTAAATTAATAGGAATGGATGCAATATGCTTTGATATATACATGACTTCAAAAGTGGTCAATCTTTGGAAGCTCCCACTGTGTCAGATTCTGGATTCACTGTCTGAGACACACAGCATGACTTTGATCACCATGAAGTGTCCTGTCTAACCAGCACTCCAGAGAGTCTCATAAAAGTCTTTTTTTATATTAGCCAGCAGTACATTTAATGGCAATTCACACCTATATTGTTCCTGCCTGAAATAATTAACTTTCAGAATTAAATGCCTACAGATATTTCTGAACTGTATTAATCGCACATACTGTACACCTTGGAAAATGCTATATATTGAGATGTCTGAAAATTAGATTATGACACAACTGAGTAAAAATCTGTTCCCAGCATTTTTGTTGATGAAGGCCCCAACTCTCTGGATCCCACACAAAAAGATGTTTTTGCAGAATCACATTCCTGTTCCGCAAAAACGTTTATCTTTGTGTTTCTTCCTTTCAGTGTGCGTGTGTTCAAGATAATATGCAGCCAAATTTCAGGAAAATCTATCACAAAAAACTGTAACGGATTTTAAAATTATTATTACTATTTTTAATAACCTGTAATAAAGAGGTTTGACACATTCTTGAAAAGTTTTTCCTTTAAAATAGTCAAATGCTTAAATCTTGACATCTTAAAATTTATATTTTTACCACAATCCATTGTCATCAGTGTGTTCAACTAGTTTGTGTCAGCTAGTTTGCAAGCAAATAATTAAAAGCAAAGCTAAGAAGTTGGGAAGAAATTAAATTAAACTACACGCAGAAACTTTAACACCATCTGCTAAGGTACATAAAATCTCAAAAAAACAGTATAAGCTAGCCAAAAATTAATCATGATACATAAATTTCAGAACTCTGTTGTATTATTTGTTAAATGCAGTAACAGGCAAGTATAGGAGCTCAGTATTAACCAGGTGGAAAATGACATGGGTTTACATGTTAAATATTATTTAAATACTATTTCTGGAGGTCTAAGCAGCTTCTTTGGAAGAAGTTGTTCAGACATCCTTGCTTCAGCATCCAGCACTCAGCAGTTACACAAAGAGGTGCTGGAGCATAAGCCAACGTCTATTTTTAGTACAATTTCACTGAAGGAGGACTCCGCTAGAAGGAAGAAAATGAAGCCCATACAGGATGAAACTACACATGAGGACTCAACAAGTCATGTTTTGGGTTTCACCAGTCTTTGCAGGAAGAGTTGGAATGGGTGGGCAAAATTTTTCATCACCAAGTCTCCTTACTCAGCATCTAGAGCGTACTTTGGCAGGGTAAAAGGTTAGAGGAGGAGCCCGTTCAAGTCACATAGGTTAAAAGTCAGTCTTGAAACTTAAGTGAGCATTTTTGTTACCCTGTGTGCTCTAAGGAGCTGAGCAACCATGTTGCATGGGCAACTCAGCTTAGGACCTTTTGCAGAGGCCTGGAAGGAGCACAGGCACGGGCAAACTTCCAAACGCCCAGGGCCGCAGAAGAGATTTTCAGCATGAGAATAAAGCCACTAGAGAAAGTACTGCTTATCTGGAAAGTAGCATCTCTACAGCCAGGCTGTTTGTGCCCCTGCACCCTGTAGCTCTTCCTACCAGTCAGACCAATGCTAAGTACTACTTGAATATGAAGAGAGTGGGGCAATCAGAGAAAACCACTGTATGTTTATGTACACTCTCCCACAAGAATAACCAAAACTAATTTTTCTAAGTTCGGACCTGTTCCCCAACATCAAACAAAAATAGTTCTCCTGCTGAACTGGACAGAAACATAACCAAGATGCAGAAAAGGTATGACAAGTTGTACGCAAATCCAGTGGAAGAAGAGTGTTCTGCAAGGGCAAATATTAATTTCCTTTCCCCACATCCAGCACTTTTCCACTTCTCTGCTCTTCAGGATAAAGGACAAATGCTCCCAGTATTGTGATTACCCAAGCACTATCATTTTCATATAACTGTATTGTTATTATGCATAATTGTAATAAGAAAACTTGGACAGCACACCTGCATGAGATGCTTGAATCAGCTTATAAATGTTACTGCGTTACACAAAAATTGCATGGTCTCTGTCAAACCAAACACATTGAAATCCACATTAAGCCTTAATTCTCTGCCTAACAGCTATCTAATAACCACTAAGCACTCTGCACAAAATGCAAATTCCATTACAGATTCTTATTAAGTTTAGACACCTTCCATCACCAAATTTAAATAGAGTTCCCTTCAAAGATGTCCCAACTATATGTCCAGTTTGATATTACTTTGCCACCAAGTTCACAGGAAGGTTTATAAGCAAATTTTTCTTGTGAAGTACTCCTTTGAAAGAAAGTGAAGAAAATGCTAATACAGTACTTAGATTTCCTTATGAGTTATGCAGTAGAATGTACTGCTCTGTGGTATCCTGACTTTTCAAGGTTAAAGAGAGAGGGTTTGAGCATGACAGTATTTGGAAGGAAATGTGGTGATCAGTGTCTGTTCCACGATGCAAACAGGCAGAAACTGCTGTGTGGCATTGCCAGGCATCCAGCAACTCACTGCAATTGCAGATTGCAGCATCAAACAGGAGGGCAACTGGCATCCCTTCTGGGTGAACACTGCAGTGTAACAGAAGACCTGTGCTATTGGAAACATCTATAAACTCACTGTAACATCTATTCAGTCGTGAGTCTAAAAATCCATATTAGCCAGGAAGTAATTTCAATTTTTTATAATCTCACTATTTGCAAAGACAGGAGACTTTAGCAAGAAAACAGGAATATGAATACAGGTAGTGATGCAGGGAGGGTGTTTCCTATCAAATTCCAGATACTGTTAAGAAACTCTCATTTCTTTCTTCAATGATCTTCTGTTCCAATTTCAGAGTGCTTACGAAAGAACTTCCCATACCTCCAAATCTTAAGAAAAGGAGGGATAGTTAAAAAGAGATTCCTAACTGACCAAATCTGGGCAGTTGATCCAAGTGTGCCTCCTAAAGTTGAGCTCTGCTCCAAAAGAGAGCAGTTGTCTGCAGATCTCTGGTATCAGAAGCGATCCAAATCTAACTACAAATTTTTTCTGGTACAGAAATAGTAGCCATTTTAGAGCATTTTGTAGCTCAAGACCTCACTCGTAACAACTGATCTGTGGTAGCACAGCTATAATGATTTCACTGGAGTAAGCAGAATAAATTCTTAAACCCAGCTATCAGCACAAATTCATCAGTTTTTTTGGACCAATCTAGCTGCAAAGCCACAAAAGCCTCACAGGGTCTAAAATATTCAGCATTGCCTCATCTAGTGGAGACAGAAGCTTTTAGGAAGAAAACTGGCACATCCAAGACTTCACTGAGATGTAAATCTTCCAAGGTTAAAACTGAAGATGAAGCCCAGAGTTAGTTGATGCCACAGCAGTGACAAAAGCTGTTGTGCTAGATTAGGTGATATTGTCTCATGGGTTTGGAGAAAGGCTTATCATCAGCCTTATGAGCCCTGTAGAAATTTAGGAATTTATGAGTCCTCTGCTCTTACCATGGCATGTTGGGGTGCAGATGTACTCCTTTCCTCCCTATGAGTGGGAACAACTGTCACATTCAGAAACAAGGAAAAGACAGTACTGAAGATACAAAGTGATACTGTTATTTCAGGTCAGGCTGAAAAGAGTTCTGACTCAAATTATGGGTGGCTGGAAATAACATAAAGACTCTTGTTTCTATTTGTGGTCACCTCAAGAATGGGCTGACTGCTTCAGCACCTGGATTTCAGCACTTCTTGCGCTCTGGTGGTGGAGCAGAGCTCAGAGCAGTACGAGATATATTGCCCAGGATGCTGGATAATGTGATTGGGTATCTAAAAGCCAGATGCCTTTCTAAGGCATCAGCAGATACGTGTGACTAGGAGAGATTAGGTATGCTTCTCACAATTTCCCTTGCTACCACAGCTGCCTGTCTTGTGCTGATGCAAAGAAAACCTCCCAGCCTTGACCCAGCTGGTTACCCTCAGTCTTCTGCAATGAGTGGATCAAGCCTGGTTCAGCAGGAAGCACTTCAAAAGCTTATGATGCCTGTGCTTGCCCTGGAGAAAGCACAGCCCAGTATTTCACTTGGGGTTTGCCACAAGGAGACCTAATCCAGTCCCCTGGAAGGGCTGGAGGGACGAGCACGTGCTGCCCACTGCCCCTCGTGGGACCATGAGGTGTTGGTGTTGTTTTGCAGGGGAGCTTTGTTCTTGGACAGCTGAAGAGCCACAGGTCATCCACAGAAATCCCACAGCCCCCTGCTTTGGGGCAGCTGTATGGGTCACCTTATGTTTAATACTCACACCTTTGCACACCCTGCTGGGGAACAAAGCTGTGAACGTGGGCCCCACCACCCAGGGGCTCCACAGAGCCACCTCTTTGCTGCAAAAACAAAAAAGGTGAAGAATCTCTTACATAAAGGGCTGAAGATGGGCGGTGGAGGAGGGACAGAGTTGTCTTCCCATAATATCCTGTCTCAGGGAGTGTGCCAGGAGACAAAGCAAGCTCTCTGGAAGCAATTCAGCTTCCTGCAGTGTTGAATAGGTCTGAACCTACTGTGTTCCTACTGTCTCTCTTTAGACTTGAGAATTATTGGGTATGGAACAATGAAATTTTGCCCAAATGAGCTCTGCTGTGCAGATTTGCAGGAGGAAGTGCACCTTTATCTATTGTCATAAGAAAAGAAAACAGATCAAATAATCTTGCTAAATGAGTTAGTCTCTGGCACTCCTTCAAGAGATGCACAGTATCTGAAAGACACTGCTTTTTAGGGGTTTATCCTTTTCTCCCCCTCCACAACAAGGCTCAGAACCTCACAGAGAGGTGAGTGCCCAGCTTTCATTTCAGCCAATGCTGGGCCTTCACTCACAAACAGCCTTTTTAGGGGTGCAGCCTGTGACTCGGCAACAAACACAACAACCAGCTGATCACTGATTATTTTTAAGCTATTCTGAATTTAGAAAGAATCTCTTTTTTGCGCTGCTTTTGATTTGACAATTTCCTTTTAAAGGAATGGATGGAGTCAGCTGATGAAGAAGAAAGCACCCTACAGATTCTCCAGTCACTGAGTAGCTACCGAGCATAAACAAGCCCTGGAAGAATCACTTTGTACAACTGTTTAAAAGGAAAAACCTGACAACCTGAATAAACTTGAACGTATCAACCTGAACAGCTAAATTTCATTGCTTTAGAACAGTTGGACCTCTTAAAAAAATCTTTGAAAGGATGTCAGAATTACACACTGGCTTTTATTACCTTTAGGTTTAGTAACCATTATGTAAAGAGCTACTTCTCAAAATTGAAGGTGCACTTACAGCAGAAATGCTTTTCCCTTTTGGACAGCAGTAATCTATTGGCAGGGCAACCACTGTCAAAACACACTGAACTTGTTCTAAATAAATGTAGGAGATTAAGGATGGAAAAAAAGGCAGTTTACTCTTGGAATTTTTTTTCTCTTTTTTTTTTTTTTTTTCCTAATTGAGTGTTTATCTTATTGTCCTTTCACTGAAAAAGTTGAAGCATGAATCTGAGCTTCAAAATTTTTCTCACACTCTTCAAGCCTGGGTCCTATTACATGACACAAACATTTAATGACACAAATATTGCTTGTAATGAAGAATTATTTCCAGACAAAAAGATATGAGAATCCATCTAATGATATGAGTAATGTGACACACAGTGACACCATTCCTTTGAGGCTTTTTTCTGTATTACTGGCTTTCCCAACTGGCTTTTAAGAGCATGATGAACCACTTACTGATTATGAGCAATCTCATCAGCACGAACAACGTCCTCGAGACTCAGTGCTATGTCTCCTTTGAAATACTGCTATCAATAGCCAGGGATCACATTGTAATTACCAAAGGCATCAGAGGTAATTCAAAGTATTTTGTAGCCTATTACAAGTACTTTGGAGATACTGCATCCTTTCCTGGTTGCAGATGACCCAGATGTGCTCTAAACACTTCAAATTTAACAGCTCTGACCTATACAACACTTGTTCATAATGCAAAGTGGGATATCTCTTTTTAATGGCTGTCCTGGTTCCAGCTGGGATAGTTAATTTCTTCTCAGTGCTGTCTTTTGGATACAGAATGACATTGATAACACTCCGATGTATTGAGTTTTTACAAGTCGAGTTCATAGTAAATCAAGCAAATTCTTTTTTTTGGCCCTCCCTCTCTGCCATTGAGGAGGTCCACCAAAAAAACCTCCACTTCAATAGGAGGGAGCACAGGTAGGACAGGTGACCTGAGCTGGCCAAAGGGATATTCCACACCTCAGAACATCATGCCCAGTATATAAACTGGCAGAGTTATGTGGAAGGGGGTCCAATCTGGGTTCAGAAACAGGGCCTGCATCAGCCAGCAGTTCATGAGCAATTGTATTGTGCATCACGAGTTTGGATCTTTTCCCTTTCCCTTTTTATTACCGCCATTAGTATTATTATTATTTACCATTGTTTTTGTATTTTACTTTGTTTTCAATTATTAAACTATTCTTACCTAAACCCTCAAGTGTCACTTTTGATTCTCCTCCCCTGTCCACCAGGGTAAGGGGTGGAGAGAGGGAGGTTGAGTGAGTGGCTGATGCTGCTTAGTTGTCAGCTGGGCTTAAACCACAATAATAGCTTATATATTCCTAGAAAGAACCCATCCCATCACCCACAACAGCTAAAGTTAAGCACTGGATGGTGTTTGCTTCTCTTTAAATTTCTATACAGGAAGTTTCTTTGCAAGCCACATTATTTGAATACTGGGTTGATGTACTGAGAGTCATCTCAGTTTCTCTGAGGAATGACTGTGATGTTAAGAAAAAGATTGTCATATTCCCCACAACTGCATGGCCACAAACAGATGCCTTTCACAGGAGTCCACCAACATACTGTAGTCATGACTACTGCTAGGACTCCAGTTCTTCAAACCCTACTTTGAAGATTAATTGTTAATTAATGCAAAATTAAGTAGACATCTTTCCAGTGAAAGCTGCATGCAAATCAACAAAGTTTCAATAAGATATTGGATAAATTACTTAGATTTTTGGACAGCATTAAACGTTCTGAATTGGGCAGTATCTACAAGGAGAAGTTCTCAAACATCATTACCATTCCTAACAAACTACCAAGCCTCTCAGATGACTTAAAATGTATACTCTGGATTTTATTTGAAAAAGAGCACCTTTAAAATTAAGATTTGTTGCTATTTCACAGGTTGGAAATTACTTGAACTCCACAGACTGATTATGAGAACATAAGCTGTAATGGGGCCACCTTCCTCTTTCTCTCATCTTCTTTACATGCATCCAAAAAATGCTTTTCTAAGCCATACAATCACCTCTTAGCAGCAGCATACCTCTAACAAACATCAGGGGCTAGTTTTCAAGAAGAAGAAGAAGAAAGGGAGCTTAAGCTCTCGTCAAGCTCCAACTCCCGAGTTCCTCATATCACTCCTCGTTCCTCATCTTCTCCCTTCCCTGCCACCATCCTGGCAACTCACCGCACCCCAGCTGCTTTGCAGCCAAGAGCGAGAAGCAGCAGAGGCACACCACAGCCAGGGCTGGGATGATGTGTGCACGGGCACATGTATGCACCTCCCCTGGCCCAGGAGCCTTGTCACGTCAGGCCACCTCCAGCAGGACACGCACAGGCTCACGGTGTGACCAGAAATCTTGATGAGGCCCAGTTAACTCCGTCACGTGACAATTAAACCTGGCCCTGCTCACAGATACGACAAGAAAAAATGAAAACTCTCTCAAAGCAGGCCCTGAACACATGCTGCTTGCCGTCTGCATCTTCACTGACCGTGTGGGGAAGCTGAACCATATGCTCTGTGACCATTAGTAAACCCATAGCACTTGTCCACAGGAAAAAATTCAGCGTGAATATTGATGAAATCTAACACTTTTTTCCCCAAGCAACCTCATTTATACTCCTGCACTGTGTATGGGGAAAAAACATTTGATAAACAAAACACCTTTCTGTGATCCCAGACCCATTGAAAACTGCCTAACCTAGCACTGGGTGAGAAAAGAATGTACAGGAAGGATGCTGCAGAAATGCACCACAGCAACAAATCATTGTGAATAATTTAATAGCTGCCAGAACACCACATCCCTTTTCTCACACACAGATACATCAATTTCAGTGTCTGCAGATCGATAACCTTCATGTTTACGGACTGAGGAACTCTGCACTGTCGACAGGCACTGCTTCAAGCAGCTGAGACTTTTAATGCAGGGACAAACACTGCAGAACAGTTATGCTGTGCCATTCTGTTACTATTATTTGTTTTCTCAGTATGCTTCCAAGGGATAGAAGTGCACTCCACAGTGTACAAACAACATCAAACCATTATCTTCAAAGCATGATAAAGACACCAAAATGAAACACAATTCTGAGGATGACCTTTATGTGCTATTATCTGCAGTGCAGTAATTAATTTTATCTGCTATGCACAAATGAAATGAATAGAGTCTTTTCAAATTACGTGAATGAATGGATGAACAAATGAATAAATACATAAATGGAAATCATGAGAAGTCTCTCCCAGTAAGTCTCCCTTTGTTTCACTTTGTGAAGCTGTACACAGGAGCAAAAAATGAAAGACAACCCTATGTCTGTGATTTGAAGTGCACACTTACTCTGAAGTGTTACAAAGAATATTTTGGCTTCAGATGCCAAGAAAACCTTTTAACAAATGGGACTTGATTCATGTCATTCATGCTTTCAGACACAGCAAAAATTTGGTGGTCCAGGTATTTCCTGGGTAAGGGTGGGCTTGGTGGACTGTGCCACTTGTCACCTGTGGGTGACAGGTCTAGCTTATGGAGTAAATAATGTAGGAAGTCAGGGAAGAAGTTGCTGCACAACTGTTGTAAGGCTGTAAGGTAAGCAGCTCAGACAATTGCTTAAACTGTAAAGTTTCTAACAAGGCAAGCCATGCTTTTACATGGCACACAGCCTAGCTGTTCTTAAAACACACCATCACAGGCAGATTCACAGACAGAAAACAAACTGGCATCCTTGCGTGCATTTTAAAGTGTGTTTTCGTATCCCTCCTCCCCAAATTTTAGTAACAGAAGTGCTTCTGACCTTAATCCAGTGGTGTCAGGCCTTGTATTTCTCAAAAAAAAGTCCTAGAGAGAAGTTAAGCAGAGCCAAGAGATCCACTTGGCTTTGGCTTTGCAAATACCCATGGCTCTGCCCCTTGATGAGTACCAGTCATCAACACCTGGGAACAGTTTCAAGGTAATGGTCCACCAAATAATTGCAGATGCTCAGAGATTTTTTTTTTTCCATCAGAAGTATAAACATTTTTTGATTTGTTACAAATATGCAAATTTAATGTTACCTCCTCTCTCCCCTTTCCAGTAAAATGAGTATCATAAAAAGGCTGAACTTTCCCAAAGAAAGAGACGGTTCACTTCAAAATGTCATTTAAACTTTTGCCATGGTATAACAATAATGACTGAGGTCACTTTTCATCTTCCTTCTGCTGATCCATTCATTGATAGGAGTGAGGCACCGTGAAGTGTTCTGGGCACACTCAAGTCCATTCTGCTTTTCTGAACTGCAGGAGAACTATTTTTAACCCCAGGGCTCAGCCACACACTGCTATATGGTGCTAAATCCACACTCTGAAGTCATTAAAAATTTTGAGGATCTGGTTTGAGGATTGTCTGCACATTAGGTCAGTGGCCCCTGTCGGTACCTAATTTGCACTGATCACTCAATCCTGTAAAGCTGTATGTTAATTAGGCCAATAATTGAAACATATTGTGAGAAGATTTAAGCTTTGCAAAGCTGACAAAGATTACTGAAGTATCAAACAAAAGAACGCAAGATCCCATTTCAGTGGGATGATTATTTGTATGAAAGATTTATTTTTAAACCATTGAATTATTTTTTAATCCTTAAGTGAAAAAAACAAGTTAAATGTAAGAATAGAGAAAGCTCTTTACTCCTCTACTGCCACAAACAGTGGCAGTTCCTGAAGCTAGAAATGCCATAGCAAACCAGTAATAACGCAGCACAATTGCTCAACTCATAAAAATTCTTTCAGTACTTTGCAGCTTTTTTCCTTTAAAATTTTAAATTAGAATAGTACATTACAATGAGAGCTTTTTATTAAAAAATTATAATAAATGTCTAGTCTTCATGATGAAAAGCTTGAAAATATCACGTGGAAAAGGGATAAAAAGAAGTTATCAAAAAGAAATTATTTTCACTGCAAGGTATTACATATACTTGAGAGGTATTTTATATTTTTTAGGGAAGTAGATAAAAGAGTTTGGGTACCTTTGCATTGCTTATAAATTTTCAAGCCGTTAAACTCTTGATAGCTATGATTCCACTTACTTTGCAGCTGGAGAGAGGCATAAAATAATTTGAGACCCAGGGCTAGGAAATGTTCAGTAGCTTTGTTTTCTTCCACATTGTGTAACCAAAATGAGCTACTCAGGACTGCAATTTGAGGTTTTGAAGATAATTGCTCTCACTGATGTTTTTTCAGGTTTCTCAATACAGGGGGAAAAAAATGTTGCCAGGACTTTTTTCTTTTTAAAAGAGGTCCACAATTTGGGAATTGACTCCATATGTTGTCCCAGAAATTCATAAATTGTTGGTATGCTGCAGACATGTCTAAGCTCCTCTCTTTTGAAGAAATTTGCTTCAAAAATTTATGTGCTACCCCTTCCAAAGAACATTATGTTGAGAATTCTCACCTTCTTGGGAGGATAGGCATCACTTTATCCTGCAAGTGATCTCAGGGATTACAGTAAGAATTTTAAAAGATAAGAGACATTACTTGACTTGAGTAAAGGAAGAAAAATCTGGTCAAACCTAAACATGAGATTTGCAGGGATTTTACAAGTCTCAGAAGGATTACTGAGTTAAATAATGCTTTATTTGAGAAATTTCTGTTATACTCTATGCAAGAAAACATGGGTTATACCCAGCAATGGAGTTGTGCTAACATAAAAATGCCACCATTAACAATCCTCAGCTGTATTTTAAGCCCATTTGGGGTTTTTAGCTCAAGTTGATATTTTGCAGTTTTAAATTAACACATTGTGTAAGGCTGTCACTTCTTTTTGTTCCACCAGCAGGTAGACACAAAGTTGATTGCCTAATTAAACACTGATGCTACAAGAAACAAATTAGCACCAAATCTCTCTAGAAGAAAATTGCATAAAGGCATAAATAATCAGTTAATAAAATAATAGAAGTCAAATGAATCAGCTTACAAAGAAGTGAGGCATTTCAGCATGATGTCATCCCAAAGATACACCTTTTCAAAGAAGGCTTTTATTTGTACAGCCAACATTTACATTTTGTTTTTAAATTGCTACAAACCAAATGAGAATTTATAATTAAAAAGAAATTATTTATTTCCTTTTGCCATCTGTATTCTGGATATCTGCATTTTGCATGCTGTATATCTGATGAGTTCCTTTAGTTCATGGTCTAATTTTATTTTTACTGAAGGAAAAAACCCCAAAACCTGAATGTATTTTGCTTTTAAACATTAGTTTCTATCATTTCCAGGAGATGTTTATTGCAGCTAGTCAATCCTGAGGAAGATTTTCCTACTGATTATTGGATTTTACCCAGTATAATAATTTACCACTAATTCTTATTTTGATAAGGTCAAACTGGAGGTAAAATATTCCTTGGATGGAAAAAGACAATGAAATAAAACACGATCTGTCCAAGAAATGCCATATAACATGTCCTTTTCCTGAAATGTACGCTTCTAAAGCTTCCAAACTTTTGGAAGAGAGTTCAATAATTAAAAAGAAATAAATTTACTACTTAAAGTACCACTTATCAGTTTCAATTTATGTGAATACATCTTCCTTTATTCACAGAACTCTCTGTATGAAAAACTGAACTTTAATAGGAGGCTCAGGCTTAACAGAATCCATATTCAGCAGGTTGTGCAATCTGTCCAGATCTCTACATAACTTTCCACTGCTGTGTTTGAGGCAAGACTGAACATCATAATTTCAGAATGACTAAAATCAAGGCAAGAGGAAATGGCTAAATCAAGTTAAGGTAAATTTTCTTGTTGAAGTTACAGTTTGGAGGCAGACATTTATATGCTAATACACTGCACAGAGATGTGTTATGTGTTGATATGTTCTACATAGAGAATTAAAGTCTCTGTGTCTTCCTGCTTCACAATATGTATATACTGAAAAAATAATAACCAGAATTTTTTTTTTCAGGAAGGACATTAACTCTTTGAGTGACTATATTATGTCAGAAACTTTGTCGTGTTTAAAATAGGGGTTTTTTTCCTAGCTTTCAAATTCCTTCATAAAAACTTTAAATATACTGTGACAGAAATAGAAATTAGTATGATGTCATTGGCAGCATCTTTTCATCTCTGTCTTTCATTAAGAACTTCAAAATTGCTGTCTTCATACAAAGTAGAAAACAACCTAAACCACTTGGAAAATAGTTTTATATACTTTTGATAGAGTGGGCTGAAGAATGTGACAGAGGCCAGAGGAAATTTCATTGAATATAAACAGCTCTTTTGGAGCTGATAACAAGAAGGAAATAAAAATTTTTTTTACACAGTTTTCAATTGATGATGTTTGGCTTTGCTGAATGTGGGTGCAAAAAAGCAGGTAAATACCTGGAAATAAATGCTCAACATACATTTCACTTATCCCTAGAAAAGATAGTGTCTACAAACAGTGTTTACAAATAGAAGTATTCTTAGCAGCAGATGAAGATACCCTGTCAAAACTGAAAGCAGTTTATACGTACGCTTTCTTATATTTTAAGATATTCCTAATTCTTTTAAAATATAACCAAGGAAACAACAGATTCTTTTCACTAAGATTATGTAATACCAAATAATTTGGAAGCATTTTGGTGTTTCCTTGGTGTGAGGCATCACTGATCACAGAGAAAAATATATCCTTTCAAACAAGTAATTAATTTTAAGTGTTACATGATTGACTATTCATAAAGTTTCTATCCTACTGTGTGGCAAACAGCAGTACTTTATTTTTTACCACAGTTAATTCATCAGTATGAATAATTATGCTTAATATGTAGTAAACCGACATACTCTAGAACCTTCTTTATGACGTACTGTATTTTCTTAATTTATAATGTCATTACCGCAAAAGTTTCGAGAATTCTGTTCTTGAGCTCTGCTGGGGTTGGGTTTGTGATCTGCTGTGATTTGCTGCCCTACATCTGACAGTCATTCGCCAGCGATTGAGAAATTTATTCTGCACAGGCTCCAGTAAGGCTTACTGTTATCTCTGCAGATGCATGAAAACTGCTCTCCTACTCACTTCTGAAGAAGTAAAGCTTCTCTTTTTGTACTTTGACTCACCAGAGTGATGTTACCGCCATGGTAGCACTGAATATAATATGAACAGATTGACTAAGAATATTTTTGTAATATCAAAATGTAGATTTAATAATTTTAGATGTTCTTACTTTCATACCTCAACGTTCAACAGACTTGAGATTCTGCACCCTGAAAATGTTACATTCACCTCTGTAATCTGCATGCTTTTAATATTGGATATGTTTAATTTTTATTTATCTTTTCATATTTAAATAATCTGTTAATGATTTTGAAGAAATTTAGGCTGTTATAGGGTATTCTTAAATTCCTCTATGTATCTAATTATATAATACCTAATCCTGTCTTTAGTTCAAATTAAATATACACTGCTCAACTTTGAATGGCAGAGTATTTTTGGGAAAATAAAAAATGGCCAGCCAAAATAAAAATATAAATCAGAATTCAAATTTAGGGCAGAAACATCTGTGGTTTCTTCAGAATTTACTATCTCTTTTTTGTTAGGTCATTCAGCGTCCAAACCATAGTCCCAGTTTTGGAAGTGAGGGAGATGTTTAGTAGCTGTCTCTCACCTCAGTTCTCCTGCAAAACTTACATTCAGCCCATACCCGTTGGGCTGCCCCTTTTGCTTTCTGATTTGGCACCTCCATTCCAGCATCTTCTTAGTGACTAAGAATAAATCAGCACCAGAGTGCAAATTACCTTCCCATACTCCTGCACGTGGCCTGCTGAGACTGGGTGAAAATTCCCTGAGAGTGCTAATGAAGGAAGAGAAATCCAGATTTTACTAAAGAGAGTTGTTCAGTTCCTTTGTTTCACGGTACTGTCACATTTTAGAGCAAAATGAGAGAAGGGAACCTCTCTGCATTAAAGACTTGTGGCTGATTTTTGTCCAAAACATTCTTCTCAGGCTGCATTTTCCCTTGAAGAGGAGATTTATTAAATCCTTGGACTGCTTCATGTTGTTCTACAAAGGTTTGATAGACTGAGCTTTCCAAATGGTCATAGGACAAAAAAATAAGAAAATCTCTGACCACTATAATTAGAGAAGCTTTTTTCTCTCAGAAATAAATTGAAGAATGGATATCATAAAATACTGGAGGTATATTCTCCAAAAGTCCTCAAATCTTTAGCCATGTTTAGCTTGACACTGGACAGAAGCAAAGATGAACTGTGCCTCAGAGACTCAAAGCCTTACTTGCACCAAAGTACTCCTCAGAAACTTGGCCAAGATCAGACAGTGGAGGAGACATCTAGTTTTTACACCATCCATCTCGATGTCTTAGATAATAGCAAAGGGTTTTTTTTCTTAGCCATCATATCAGTCTCTCTGCCATGATCTAATTAAGTCTTTGCTGTGTACCACAAAACGAGATAACCACAAAAAAGGGTCAGCAGATGCAAAACATTTAAACCTCAAAAACCTCAAAGGGAACAACGAAGATATTTAGTAATGCAAAAGCCTTCATAAAATTAATTCCTTTAAGTGACACAGAAGTTGCTATTTCTTTGGAGGATGATAAAATTCCTTAAGAGAGCTTGAGCAGAAAAAAAGGATATATACTGCTACTGAGAAATGGAGAGGTTGAGAAACACGTGAATACAACCTTTGGAAATTACAATGAATTGGGAAGAGATCTTAGTGGCATTTTTAAAGCTTTCTTTCTGAACACCTAGCGTCAGTCACCTTTCTTAATGGCAGTGGGATATAAGTTGCACTTAGCTCACACTTTCGGGGGTTGTAACTGCATCAGCTGGGTCCTTCCTCTGGAGCAAACAAACATAACACCTCCAAAGGTGGCATTCCAAGGAAGGAGCCATTAGAATAGTCAGCAGCTCTTCCCAAGCCTTTGCATTCAAGGCTGCTAACATTTAGAAGTTTTCTGAATATCAGGCAGATTCTGTTTCCTTCACACAGCCTTTTTTCAGCACAAACCCATCTGTATTTTTGTGGTAACTACCTCTAAGATGAAGTACTGGTGGAGGCTAGACTCTGGTAGTTTTAAAAATATTTTATGACTTCCAGGCTCCACCCCTAATCTATCCTTTGATCTGTATTCTATCTGGGAGGTGTAAAACCCCCTTATGTTCACTAGGGCTCTGCAGTATCTTAGCTAAAGAAAGTATGCAGCTTTCATCCTGTGGTGAACATATCCAAGCACAGTCAAGAAAAAAATGTCCTTTTTAACAGAGCAGCAACTGTCCTTAAATTCATTATCCTTTACACCTAGTGTTAAAAGTACTAGAAATATAAGGCATGTCCATTAAAAAAAAAAAAAGTTTAAATGAAAACTTAGAGAATAAGAAGCTATCAGAAATAGAGATTAGAGATTAGAGGCTTGAGTGAAAATTCAATAGGTTTTTTCTTCATTACCATTGCATGCCATGTCCTTTAAGAAATGCTGATTTTTGCTCCCTGGGCAAGGCAGTCAAAGCTTCTTTTTACAATGAATGCAACATGACTGTAACCAGTCTCTAATTCCAGTTTTTAGACACTTATTGAGGGAGGAGGAAAAAAAAAAAGAGTAAGAAAGAAAGGAGGTGGCAAATGTACTAGGAGGCAGAGGAGAGAAACTGTGCATGTGTGTGGGAGAGCAGAATGAGTTCAGAAGGAAAAAGTCAGCTTTAAATCTCCTTTCTGCCTTAGCCCAGATGTCTTTGCATCATCAGATTTTGGTGCAGCATCCAACATCAAGACTCATTTTCTGCTGGAAAGCTAATTTACAGGAATTGTTTAAGAATGAACTTCCTTTAGTAGAAACTACATAACAATGAACTGAATCAGAAATTGCTGCTTCTGCAGGTAGTAGTTAGATTCAGGAAACTGAAAGGAGATTAGGATTTGAAATAATAAATAGGTTTTGTTTTTTAAAAAGAGAGAGAGAAACTGAAAAAAAGAAGAGAGGAGGCTGACAAAGTGATTGAAAATGTAACAGCATTTATAAAATATCTTATAGGCTGTAGTCAATATACCAGAAAGATCCTACCTGACCCATTTCTCTTTCTCCTACCATTCATTTCACATCAGAAAATATTGAAGGACAGATGCATTGCCAAAAAATCCCTGAAATTTTATTATTGAAAGGCATTTGAATGGTATGCTTGGTAAATGATATATTTTTGAGATTATAAATTACTGCATCACTGTTACCCCTCCTCAGAGCTGCAGAATAATCTCAGTGTGCATAAACAGCCTAGCAACAAAACCCATGAGGTTTATGGTCATAAAACACTTTTACTTTGTTGCAGTATATTTACATTTAAAAGATGCAGTTTAATTGATGATCATGGCAGGAAGTGAGGAAAATAAGAAAGGTGACTGCTGACTGTGTTTTAGGTGCATTAATTCTGAAATAAACCTAAAAAAAAAAAAAAAAAGCTTTATTCTGCCTGGACAAATAAATTATAAATTAAATCATTCATCATTTTTAGTCCTCATATGAAAAAGATGACTTCATTCCAAAAAAATAAGGGTAGAATTGGCAGATAAAAAAATTACCTTTCAGGCGAAGCAGCCATCTAAATTAGATTGCCCCTTTATGAGTAAGCAGAAAAGATTACTATGAGACTAAGCAGATCTACAGAAAAGGTCTGGAAAAACACACCTTTACTGCAGGAAAAATCTCAAAGACAGAAGCTAAAGACTTCTGCTCTTTTAGGAGCTTCACATTCCAGAATTCAAGAATTTAGTTGTGGAGTCCTATTACACTGAAACAAATGCAAGTGAGAAAATATCTCAGTGGTAGCAAAAGGAAAATTAGTCACATGGATGTTTCCAAAGATTTTAAGGAAAGCAAAGTATAAAATATTAGTACTGCAAGAGCTACCAGCTCTGGGGATTTTGATAATACTTGACAATGAATGGATCTGACCCTAAAACTGTTTTTTAAGAATATCGAATTGAGAAAAGCACAGAAGCATCCTACCATCTATTCCTACTTACATGGGACTAAAACAGGACTTAGGCCCATGAATTCCAGGGTTATCCCAAAGTTTGGTCAAAACTCTTTAACCATCTTCACAAAAATCAAACCCCAGTAGATGGTGGGCTTGCTGGTAGCAATGTTGTACTGGAACTCATTTGTTAAGCTACAATTTTCTTTTTAAGAAAAGAAGACATGGGGTAGAGACACAGAAAAGAAAGGCAAAACACTGGATGCTTTCCATTTCTCTAAGTTAAGATCCAAATGTAACATCAAGATGATGCTAATATTATACAAGCTTGCTGCACTGCACCAAACTCACAGAACATACTGCACTACTTAAAACACTGCCACACTCTCTCTACAAGCAGGCTGACATAAAAAAGCCTCCTAAGTTATTTCTAGCATTGAGCTGTTCATCAGTCAGAGAAGGCATTCATTTAATCATCTTAAAGGGTGTAATATTTTGCTGTGTTATCCATTCATTGTTATATATCCAACATTACGTGATCTGCAGAAGAAAAATCCAAAACAATTGTGGTTTTCCACTGCACAGAAGCTTCCTTTTGTGAGCAAAAAGACACTTTCTTCATCTGCACCATTGCCATTAGGCCCACAAGGACTTTCTATTATAGAGGATCACACAGTTTTACAAGATGTAGGATCAGTTGGGCAATAAATATTATAAATGTCATGTTACACTGCAGGAACAAAAGAAAAAAAACATGTTGAAATATTTATAATACCTATATCAACCTTTGTGCAGTTAAGACATAGAAATCTGATTAATTCTACGGGAGCTTTAGTAAGAGAACTCACAGAGAAGCCTCTTCATAGGAGAAACACATAATATTTGCCTCCCCTCACCAGCCTTAATTTTATCAACCATGGTAGTCCCAGCATCTAATATTCAAATCCCAATCCAACCTACTGGCAGAGAATGTGGGATATCAAGAAGGTCTATTCCCATGCCACATACACACCCTACAATGCACCTGTGGGTTGTTACAGCTTTTATCTTCCCACTTATGTTTAGACTGTCCTGGCATTCTCCATATTCCTAATATGGGACAAACAGATCTTGTCAGGTACATTTGACGTGTTAGCTGGCTAATGAGCACCTCTAGAAATGGCCAAGAGACTTTGATTAGATAAGCACACACCTGTTGGGCACAAATATACACGTCTGAGCATAGGCAAACTTTCATTCAGTGTATTAAAATGTTGAAGCTGTTTCTTACAAGGTTTTAGCTAGGTGTGTGCAGCCTTGTTTTCAAAAGCAAGAGCATCACCTAAAGGATGCAAGGCAAGCTGTACAAGTTGGCTTCACGGCCAGAGGCCATCTCCTGTCTCACTCTATTTACCAGTAAAGACATGAGAAGTTCAACCTACAAAGAGGCTGGGAAGTCACCTGTCATATGTAGAGAACAGGAGATTTTACATGTAGACAATATCTAATACTTTTGCCATGGCAAGTAGCCAGTCAGTGAGAAGTACCAAGATTTCAGCTGCTGACCTCTGGTCTGTGCTGCAGAAAAGGAGTGAAAAAGTCCCCAGGGTCTGTGCCTCTCAAAGCTGGGATACCCAGCTTGTGCACTCTGAGCCTTTATAGGGACATATCTTCTCATAATGTTCTACTTAGAGTAACCCTGTAAGATTTTTTTTTTTCTTTCAAGTAAACGCCTTCCAGTTTCCTGTTTTCCTTACTAACAACCAAGACTGTCAAGAATCACAGACACTGTCAGGAAAGATAATGCAGACCACCGCAGATCTGCTTGAGGCCCTGATTTTTCCACAGACTATCATAAATCTCCATTTTAAGATTTAAAACTGATGACAGATGCCAGGCCAGATCGCTCTCCCTCAGGTGCACTGGGGTAAGTGCCAGGGTCAGACAATTTTGAGCTAGAAGCTGGACAAGGAGCATGACCTAATTCTAGCACATGTACACTTCTCATGCCAGAAGTACCTCCAGTGGTGTTACTAGCAGTGTCCCATATGGCCTATTTCTGTTCTCATTTTGATACCCAAACACTGCTCATTACTTATACAGCGCCATCAATCCAGTGGTTTTACTGGTTCTGTGACTTCTACCAGACATATCTCTACCAGGAAATCTAATCAAATAAAATGGAATGACCTGCAGAGCACCAATGGCATTATTATATACAAGCCAAATTTGTTGCTAGTGATTTTCCATAACTAATGAAAATAAATGCCATTTCTTCTTTGACAGTACACTGAATTTTTCTGCTTACAAATCCTTGATGAAGAGGCTACATGGACATTGGAAGTATTTCTTCCATGACAATGAATTTTCATTCATAAAAGCCTTCTAGCACTTAGGGAAAGAGGATACCTGAAGATATGATAGAACAGTGAAAAAGAATAGAGGGGATTACAAACCAGAGAAATGTAAGATATGAAAGTAAGGGTGAAGGAAAGAAAGGTGAAGAAAATGAGAATGCCATGCTGTAGTTGTACTGAGGTATCTGCAAGTCTTAAATACTTGTCACTCACATAGGAGAGGAGAGGAGAAATAAGTCAAAAATATATTATGTATCTACAGGAAGTGTATTTTTATATTTAAAACCATCTGTCTGACAAAAGTTCAGGTCGCATCATTGAGTTAGATAATTATAAGCCCTTCCAAAGACCCAGTTTTAGCAGAAAATGCTAACTTCGTATGAGTTCCTGGCCTGAAATAGCTGTAGGCTTTGCTAATGCACAACAGAGGCAAAATGGATGTGGTCAAAAATCCTTCCAGCTTCAGAAATTCCTACTCCCTAAGGGAAGGTAGAGTTGCAATTGTAAGATTGCTCCAAGTCACCCGGACCTCGATAGCCACAGGATCCATGACTGGATGACAGAGTGAACAGCATCCCTTGGAGGATTTGTGTGCTGAGGTTCACTTCAGCGAGACAAGAGTTTTACTCTACTTGGTTATGAGGCACTCACACTTCCACTGCCCCCATTGCCCCTGCTGCCATGGCCACTAGACCTTGCCATCTATTTCCAGCAGGAATATTGCTGCTGGTTCCGGACAGCCAGGCAGGAAGCCAAGTTAGCTCCTACCATGTCACTGCTTACCATGACCCATGTTGGTTGTTACAAGACAAGGTCCCTGGGTGTCCCCTGGCAGCCATCTCCAGTTGGGTCTTTGTGAGATCTTTGGTCTTTGGGATCACTTCCATTATCTTTCTTCGAATTAAGTTCTTCACCTTCATCTTTCCAGGCTCTTCTTTTTTTTTCAGAGACTTTTTTCTTTTCAGAAACCCTTACTGACATCAGCTCTTCTTTCCAGCACTCCAAGCCCTGAGTTTTCCTCATCTAAATGCAGAAGTGTGTGATCAGACACCAAATTGTTGTTCCTGGCTCATGTTTCTCTTAGAAGAATTGAGGACAAGACACTTTTTTTTAGTCCAGGTTTTATCAAAGTTTACAAGCAACTTACACTGGTTGCAGCCAGGAGGTAGCAAGTTTTTGCTCAAGTTCAGTGGCTCAACTTGGGATGCTCATCCACACACATGAGTGCATCCACTTATCTGCCCCTTCATGGCATTCACAGTTCAATCAATTTTTTCACTTATGACAGTTATCCCACCTCATACCAGGCAGTGCCACCTAAAAACCAGAAACAGTGCATTTTGTAGCTGCAATACACACCTGAAAGAGTGCAAATGCCAGTTCCTGCTTCAAAGATTAATTTTAATGACATTAGATGAACATTTCTCAGCTCAGTCTGGGACCACAGTAGTTCCTTCTCTCTCAAGAGAGCTTGCTTTATGTGGAAACAGTAAGTCAAAAAGAAGGAAGCTTCCCTTCTCCTTACTGAGCTGTTCCTACCAAGTGGTACCAGGCAATTTCCTGGGAGTTGGAAGGTTTGGCTCACTAGGAAACTGAACCAACATTTGCTCCTTGCTGCCTGAGCAGCTCAGTGTGCTCAGATCAGATTAGCAGTGTTGCAGAGGGTAAAGGAGAGGAAGCTGTGGATCCAAATGGTGCCTAAGTGCAAGCCATTTGATCATATCAAGCATCATAGAGCCTTCACATTCACAGAAGTCAGACTGCCCAAGAAATTCTGTAGTCCAAGAGGGCAGAACTCATACTGCCCTTCCTAGGGTAGGGAGGAGATGAACAGCAGTTTCCACATCACAGCTTTGTGCACTGGCTTCTGAATTCTGCATGAGACACATTTCCTGAGTTAGATTCTCAGAAAATTCTTTTGGGTCCAGCCTTTTCTGTTTCAGTCAGATTCCTGGAATGTGCTTGGTACTATCATTAAAAAGTCTCAGCCGCAGAGCCAGTGATTGATGTGATCAAACAAGGCACCCATATGACTTGCCAGATATAATACTGTTGTACATTCCTTACTCTTGCACAGCTGCCAGCACAAGCCTGGTTTTCTCCTTTGCAGTAACATGGGAGAGAGATGCAGCAGAAGTCACTTCACAGAGGCAAAGGCAGCACCAGGAGTTGCTACCTATTATGATACAGCACAATAGGGTGAGATAAAGAAAGTATACAGGATTCAAAAGGATCTTGAAATATAGGGGTTTCTGTTTGGAAATAAAGGCTAACAAGAAATTCTTACAGATTCTCATATAATTCATTCAAAAGGTTCTGAATTGTTACAATAATGTGGCAGTATCCATTGCCAACCTTCCCACAAGCATTAGGCTCAGAGAGAAAAATAATTCATGCTTAATCCTTTTCCAAAGCAAGGCAACCTGACAGGCTACAAGGAACTTGTCAGGTCTTCTCGTGAAGGCCAGTTGTTTAAACATTCTCCTACTTGTAAAATGGGTGGTGAGGTCAGCGAGCACTATCAATCTTCTCAGAGAACAATGAGCATTAATGGGATGCTTACACTTGATTGTGAAGCTCAAAGTCTGTGTGTCCTGTCTCAAAATGCTCTGACAAGGAGTCCAAAATACACCAGATATTTTTGAATGTGAACTGGTGTCATGAGATGTTCCATTAATGACAGAATCTTTTAAGGTGCCAACGCAAACCAAACAAGAGTTAAACTCCCCTTTGTTTTCAGAATTTTTGTTGCTTGAAATGGCCTAGAGGAACACAGCCCTCAGATTCCACTGCAATCAACCAGTTTCAAAGCAGATGTAGAGGACTAAAAGCCAATGCCACATAGATATTACAAAGCATCAGTGTATACCTTCTATACACAGTTCAGACCCTGGTGCTGCTTTATCTCAAATGCTTAAGGCATCAAACTAATTTTGACTAAAATATCAATGGTTTGGGAGTGCAGCTGAAATAATAAGCTTGTCACAACACTAAGATTTTGTGCATGTTTTCTGTATTTTTAAAGGAAAGGGAGGAAATCGGAAAATTAAAGATTTTCTGAATGGCAAATTGTCCTAAATATGGAACCAAAAATGCAATGCAAATAGTTATTATTACCCCCTCTATGCATATATGTAGTCATATTCTTTTTATAGCCTTTTAGAATGAGAGCCTCTGCGTTCTACCTCAGCAAATTCTGTTCAGAGACTGGAGAGGAGATCCACTCTGAAGCTGCACACAGCTGTGAGGATTTCCCACAGTTCTGTATTATATCTCCTGTTTCCTGCATCTGCTGAAGACTGACACCAAGAGTGAGGCCAGGAGATATGTAAACCATAAACTAGCCAAACATAAAGTAGGTCCTTGTAATATGACAAGCCAAAGAGCAAGGTGGTTTTCCACTATAGATAACGTAATGTTGTCATGAGAAAATCTTTAATATTGATGGTTTGCTGAGTATTACTTTTTTATTACCACAACAGCATCAAAGTCAACATCTTACAACATTCAATTCAAATATTTCTGTTATGAAGTTAAAGTTCTTGAGACCTCAAGGCACCACAACAGGCCGAATGATGGAGATTGTAATCAGAACATATCCTCTACAGAGTAGCCATCTGACTTTACTCAGTCTTGTGGCATACAGAACAAAGCATCTGCATTAGATCTCACATTGCTGCATTTGCATACTATACTGATGGATAACAAAGGACAGAGTAATACTGAGAAACAACTGCCTCCAGAGGAATAATCTTCATTCCTCTCTGCCAAAAAGTCACAAGAGATGGCAGCCTTAGCCCCTACCTTTAATGCAAGTTGCCTCACAGTAGGAGAAACAAAACTGTTCAGCCTATAAAAATGACACAACCAGTAACAATTGTACAATATTTGTGTAATCACCACGCTTTAACTGCACAACACAAAGCCAAGAAAACTATTTTCCTTTCTGTATGAGTGATTGCAAAGGACAGCTGCTCTGCCTAAAGGTGAGGCGGAATGATGATGCAAAACACTTTTTCATTCCTGAGTAGTTGTGAAGAGGGGATATGGGCTGATAATTGTTTTATGACTTCTGAGCTCCTCAAAGCAGGGAGTTTACAAAGGAGATGTGAAAGGATGGAGAGAAGTAAAGGGAAGAAAATTAAAATATCTCAGTATTGTTACAGTCCCATCCTCTTCTTCTCATGCCTCTTACGTACATATTCAAGTTTCTTCTGAAGAGACTTGGAAATCAATGCACTACTTTTTGCTGAGAATAGCACAAAAATTCCCACCCAGGAGGGAGAGGGATTACTGAGCCTGAATAGAGAGATCTGCATGTTTGCATATGGCTAATGAGAACCAACTGCACAATTTGTGGCAATTTGGTCAGCCAATAATGGCTGTTTCCAGGACAGTTTAAGTATTTGTATACTGCACTTTCCCTGGCCAAATCAGCACGACACAGGCAGAAGCAGAGCTCAGGTGCTGATAACGCTCAAGAACAGAAAGACTTTTGTTGGTAACAAGGTTGTATCTGTGCTTCTGCATCTCCTTGTCAGATTAGGTGAACACTAATTTGGGAATATCTGAACCTGCTCTGATCATATCTTTCTTCTTCAGCAAAAAAATAACCAAAGCTATATGCACGTTATGAAAAGCAAGCAGGAGGCAGGAATCTGGCCTTTCTAACTTGCAGGCATGTTTTAAAGCACTGCTAAAGTTTCACAACTGAAGTGTCAAAGAGGCTGATACAATCAGTGGAGTAAGTGCCTTTAAAAATCCCCAAGAGAGGTTTACCAGGTTTACCCCTTATTACACAGGCAAATTGAATACCTTCTTGTGGCCAACTACTGCCTTCTAACTTGCATCTTAAATGTTGTTTGGCAAACAAATAAATTACGGTGCAAATATAAACTGAAATCAAGTTATTTATAATTAACAGCACATAGACAAAAAGTTTTGTTCTTCTTCCATGTTATTTGTGACTACTTAAACAACCTCCATAACATCAACATCCTGTGATCCTGAATCAGATGCTCAGAGTACAAGGTACAAAGTACATTGTGAAGAGAAATATTTATTCCTGTACACTGATAATTGCAGAGTATTCCTGTCCTGTCTGGAACTTTTTTTTCAGAAGTCTATAACATAATTTGTCACAAAAAGGTAAAAAGGGTTTAAATTATGTCTATAGCATCTATAGGAAAGACAAGAAGAAGCCTGCAGCAGCTAAAATACATTTATAACTTCTTTCATATTTCTCAATGTTCTTTTTCTTTTGTAATTGTCTTTGAGCTCAAACAGTGGAATAATTAACGTTGTCTAAATTGGCTTGGTTTTGCTGGTTTATATCTTATAATATACAAGAATCTATTTGCATGGATTCTCTCACAAGAGGCTTAAGACAAGTGATGCAGGCCTCTCTCTGCCACTTTTCCAGGATTTTTCCTCAGTACAGGTAAATGTAATCTGCTGGGCTTTTTGGCTGCAACAACGGATCTTCCAGTGTCAACAAGAAAAGCCATTCATCGAACTAGTGGAGTTGATTTCAACTGGAACCAAAGTCAGTCCTACCAAAGCATGTAGTTGTTTTGCCTGTCCATCCGAATGGTTACTCTGGTGTCGGCAACATGAGGGCTCAGACTGACAAACATTAAAAAAAAAAAAAAAAAAAAAAAAAAAAGGNTGGTTACTCTGGCGCTGGCAACATGAGGGCTCAGACTGACAAACATTAAAAAAAAAAAAAAAAAAAAAAGGTCCAAAATCCATGGCTTCTTACAGCTGAAAAAGGTCACTGGAAGTAAAGGGCAATACTTTCAGTGACAGTAGGTAATTTTGGAGCCTACATATCATCCTCATACAGCATTTAAAAAGACAAGGCCAGACTGCACACAAAAGTGCCTGAGGCATAGGGAGCCTCTATATGAATTTCAGCTGCATCCAGGGACTGAAATCATATTAATTTCAGCTTGTTCAGACCTGTCAATGGCCTGATCATCCTCTGCAGTAAACAGTGGCTGTACAATGGCTGAACCCCAGGAAATTCCCTGCTTTTCCACAGTCATTGGTAAAATCATTTTTACTAGACTTTATGAATACCACAGTTGCTCTCTTTCTGTAACTGCCTGAATCCCTCTGCTGATAATTTATTAGGTTTCTCTGTTTGAAAACCTGCAGGTGGTAATAGAATATCCAGAAATGTAAGACATGTTCACAGTTTGCTGTGGTGGAGTTCATAAAATATAATTACTGTGGGGTCATATGAACACTGTATTATGAAGGTGTGGAAACCAGTCTGATTTTATGAACTCCCTGTGTATACCTTTGTTAAACGACAGCTTATATTTTAATTTTTATAATAACATGACTTATCTATTATTATTTTTACTTCCATTTATATATGAAATCAAAGGCAGTGCTGGCATCACTAAGTAATGGAAATTCCTGAATATTGAAAAATCTTCTGTTTAACAAGAACACCGTCCAAGAAGATGGTTAGGTCAGGAAAGTGAAGCTAGGGAGTTTAAAAATAGAAAGTAAATCATTATGAGAAAAGGAACATCATTCCAGCTATCAAGATCTCCTACTGAGTTAACTAGAAAAGAAAGTTTAATTTTTTAAAGATAGACTCTTCTCTAGCTCTAGGTGAGAGGAAGGAGGGCATTTCAGCATACACAGAAGTAAAGCAGATCCTGGATCTATAGCTTCTTGTACTAAATGAAAGTTTGGACTTCCTGAAAAGGGGGTGCTGGGTGTCTCCAGCACCTCAGGAAGCCATAGGAAAACCCAAGGCCCGCATGGTACTGCTTTGGGCTAACAGTGCACTCACAGGACCCCAGCTCACATGCTCTTTACATAGCCAAAACTACAGAGTCATGTTGTTGAAGTCATTAAGAGACCACAGACCATTTTTTGGTCAAAGAGAAAACAAGAAAGAAGGCCAGAGCTGGAGTGTTCCCAAATTAACGGAAGTTTAAGGCAAGTGTGGGGGGTTTTTTTGCACCATATGGCAGGAAAACGTCCCTTTGCAAGACCATTTATGATTGCTAAATTAATTGGGGTTGCACTGTGAAGGGGGGCAATTTGATATTTACCCTCTTTTGTTATTGACAGCTGTAGGTTTGGAATACAATGTCCGACAATCAGCCACAGAATCCTGTTAATTTATTCATTATTACCTAGCTCTTCATTGAGAGATTGCAGCAAACCACACACAAGGAAATAAGATGCATGAGTGATTGTCACTTCTGTATTCTTTTGACATGAAATACATTTTATTATTCAGCATATCTCTCATCCTCATCTCCTCTCTAAGCTCTAGAAATTCCGGCTGTATTGTAAATCATGTGTATAAAGTGATATTCCCAGCATATCAAAGTATATATCTTCCATATGTCTTAGGGCATCCTGCATCATTTGAGGTTTGAAATATGCAGGAGAGAACCAATTTGTCTTTTCATTGAATCAAGCCCTTAAAGAAAAAGAAAGAAAAGAAATGGAGATCCACCACAAAAGGGACAAAAACATTCCAGCAAAAAGCATAGACTAAGCAATGAATAATTTCATCTCAGTAAATCATGTCTGTAAGGAACAAGTCAAACTCACTATTTCCTCAAAGGCAATAGTAAATTCTAATATTTCACTTATGTATTTTTTTCTCCCAATTCTCCTATGCATTTAGGGCAGACACTTGATACAGTGTCAGCATAATATTGGGAGAAAAGAAAACACACAAATGTACAGATCCTCAAGACAAGTCAGCCAGCTACAGTATCTCATCTATTTATTTTTTTGTACTGTTCTACAGTTTGTAAAGGTGCACCCCTAGTCCTGTTGTTGATTGAATGCACAGTGATTCTCATTTGGGCAAGCAGCTGGCAAGGACGATGCTACTCATGATGTCTGGTAAATGAAACAGTAAATCTATATAAAGTGAGAATTGACATCTATAGTCTGGAATTCTCCACTGCCTGACCCTGTTGATTTGATGTTGAGTGGATGGAATAATTCATGTCAAAGTAAAAACGCCATATTAGGTGATCTAACAGTCATTTAGTGCCTGTTCTGTAACTTCCATTAGGGATACAAAAACCCCTGGATATGCTACCAAGTGAATTCACTGCTAGGAACCATAGTTTCCTTATTATCTAACTGGATCTGGCTGAAGAACTGAAGTGTGTATTTCAAGTGGTGGTTTAACTCGGTGATTGCAGAGATACTTCACAGGAGACCATGAGGGGCACCCTTTGATACCAGCTGGACCATTCACTCTGAAAAGAAGACAATCCTGGAAAATACTTGACCCCTAAAATCCAAACCTCTGACCAAAACTATCCAACTAGGGGTCATATATGCAACCTGGAAGAGGTGACAGAGTCATGGTAGGGAGGAATGTCATCTGTAAGGATTCCGTGGTGACTACTGAGCTTTTGGAAGAAGTGGGTGTGGGGCATGCTATTTAGCTTCAGCAGCTCTGGCTGAAGAGATTTCCTAGAATTATAGAATATAAGGCACTGGACTAGGTTGTTCAAAGCCCCATCCAACCTGGCCTTAAATATTTCCAGGCATGGGGCATCCGGAACTGTGCTGGGCAACCTGTTTCAGTGCCTTATCACCCTCCCAGTAAAGAACTTCTTCCTAATACCTGATCTAAACCTGCCCTCTTTCACTTTGTATCCATTTTCCCCTTGTCCTGTCACAACATGTCCTTGTCAAAAGCTCCTCTCCATCATTCTTGTAGTCTCCCTTCAGGTAGTAGGAAGGCAGCCATTAGGCTGCCCCAAATTCTTATTTTCTCCAGGCTGAATAATCCCAGTTCTCCCAGGCATTCCTCATAGGAGAGGTGCTTCATGCCTCTATTTATCTTGGTGCTCTCTGCCAAGTCCTCCTCTGGACTTGCTCCAACAATATCTCTCCTCTGCTGGGGACCCCAGAGGTGGATGCAGCCCTACAGGAGGAGAAGAGGAGCAAAGTCACCTGCCTTGACCTGCTGCTCTCACTGGTTTTGGTGCCATCCAGGATATGATTGGCATTCTGGGCTGCAAATCCTCGTGGCCAGGTCATGGCCAGGCTCTCATCCACCAGCACCCCCAAGCCCTTGCAGGGCTGCTCTCGGTCTGGCCATGCCCCAGCCTGTGTTGATACCGGGGTTTGCCCCAGCCCAGGCTCAGAACCTTCCACGTGGTCTTGTTAAACTTCTTGAGATTCCCTTGGGCCTGCTTCTCAATGTCCAGATCGAGACATCAAACCCTTGATGTGAGATCCCCTTGCTGCTTTTCAGAAGATCAAGAAAGAAAGACAGAGATTGGCAAACTTGCATGAGAAAAACTGCCTTTGGAGAGAAAGCGGCTTAGAAAATCCTGTCTTCCCAGATCTGACTACAGTGAAAGGTTGTTTAGCCACTACCTGGCAGATTTGAGGTTACCAGAGGATAAGGAATTCTTGGGGGAACAAGAAGGGTGGTTTGTGGGCTTACAAGAATGTTAAAAGCAAACAAACAAGCAAACACACACATAAACCCCCTTATTCCCCAGTAGTTCCAGACTGATTATGAAGATCCTGTCATTATGGAGAATGATATATTATTCCATTAATTTGAAAATATTCTCTCTATTCCCATTCTTAATCAAGCTGGACAAGCATCTTCAAGCTTTATTATTGCTCCACAGTTTGTCTAAAGATGAAGACTGCAAAATCCTGATTAAGTATGCAGAAGAATGAACTACAGTTCAGGATGAGAGCAATTAGTAGACACTCCTTACACTGATCTGGCTGCAACAGCCCTTTCTTTGTTCATCTTATGATGACAAATGAGCAGGAAAGCTAAGATTTCGTGAAGCTAAGATTTCTTTATATTTTACACTACAAAGTTTGTCCATCAAATAATTAATCTTTATTCCTCTACTGAACCATTTCTTTCAGACAAAATAAGTTACTAAACTATAATTGTAAAAACTATTGCTGATACTACAGCATTTGATTCATCTTAGGAAGCAAAGAAATACTGAGCAGAGCGGTCATAAGCCAGCTGGAACCTCTTCTTTAAGATGCCTTTCAGATGCCCTGATGACAGAGACCAAGAGAACCTCTTTTCAGTGTTGATTATGTACTCCGATTCCTTTGAAAGGGTTATGGCTTCAGTATATTTTAATCTACATACAAAATGAAAGCCTACAATTATCAATTATCAATTCTAGTAGCTGTGACTGGGAAGTTAGAAAAAGACATCAAGAACCTTGAGAAATCACCTTCTACTCCTGGAGGCAAAGAAAAGGGATGTATGTTAAGAGCAGGATATCTCTTAACGTATAAACCCAGAGTTTTCCATACATAAATCAGTTGACCTGATTGCTACAAGTACTTAAATCAGAGATTCATATTGACCATTTCTAAACAGGACTGTAACTCTCATCAACAGTGTTAAATAATATACATGAAGACACTGCTGTCTGTATTTCCTCCAGACACTGTAAAAGAATGGAAATCTGCTTGCAGTTTTTGCCACACAAAGTTCCCAGTGATAGCCCACACTAAACCTCAGCAGGGAAATGAGATAATAGTGAGGAACTGCATAATACAACCTTGACGTTTTCTCCATCATAAGATAAAATGCCAAATACTTGCTGAGGGATAGCAACAAAAACATCTTTACTTTTCCATTTTACCTTCAATATATTATGGCAGAAAGCAAAAGAAAATCTGTCCCAGAAGAAAAATTGTAATGACTGTTTTACAAGTCTCTCTTAAAGGTCAGTGGGAGTCAGAGACTGCAGTGCAACAAGGCCCAAAGCTCACTGTAAGAATTTTAGGCATCAGAAACCACTATACATGGCTGGAAAGCCCTTGGCTGTAACAGTTGCATATCATCTTACCAACGTGAAGTTTGCAAAGGACTCAAAATCTAGAGAGATAAGTGAAAGACAGATTTTCTCAAGCTGCTTGCACTTTCTGATTTGACTTTCTTTTTCATCATAACAAAATTTGAAAGGTTGCACTAAGGAGAAAAGCCTGGGACTGAGGGTAAACTGTAGAAAGCATACACTACACATCATCCCAAGTGGAGATACATGTGCAGGAAGCATAGACAAAGAGACAGGTTATTCAAAAGACTAGAAGACTCAGAGTGGGAAAACAGTCAAGGGAAGATCCAGCCATAAGTGCTAGAGGTGGTCACTTGTAGGAAGATGTGCTGGTGCTTGGGGCAGTAAGAAGGGGCCTTGGCAAAGACTACCCCAGCAACAGCAAGCAAACAGGCAAGTCCATGTGGCGCCTTTCGGATTTAAGAAGCAGCGCAGTCACGTTAATGTGAACTTCTCCCAGATACTTTTCTTGCAACAAAATTAAAAAACCTCAAGAGCCCACGTTGCCACCTCAACCACACAGCTCAAAGGACAGCTCTGAACATTGTATCCCAACTTGCCAGATTCTTGTGGTACACCTACACAGCTAAATCAAGGAAGTTTTCCCATCTCTTATTTGATAGTTCATCACACAACTGAATCCTGGATTTACTATTCTCTCTAAAAAAACCCTGGTTACTCTCCTGTGGACACTTTATAAAGTGCAAACTGTGCCAAATGGCAGTAGAAACAAAGACCATGTGATGTGCTCCAACTGTCCCCAGTTCTGCAGGGTTAAGCACACGTTCCTTAGCCAGGGATTGCAGCAGCCTGAGTATCACACATCAAAATGCTGCTCTGAAAGGCAGTCACACATTCCCCACGCAGGGCCCAGAGAAGAACCAATAACAGGTACCATGCTGTTGCCAGCCAGCCAGCCAGCTCTGGAGAAGCTAATCCTAAAAAAAGTGGTTATCAAGATCCTTGGTGTTCTTTTACTTAGCAGTAGATGTAGTCTTAGTGTCTAAAAAAAACATAAGAAGTCTTGGAGCCAGCACTTTGAGGATGTAGATCCTTGCTGCAGAAGGAAATACAAAAAAGGAGAGGGTTTTGCCCTATAACAAAGGGGGTACCTTACCAATTAGATTAAGATCATCTCTGCACCCCAAAAATGAATTGAAAGGCCTTTAATTCTGCTGCCAAATTATGTAGGAGGATTGAGAAACTTACAAGCTAGAAGATGTTATTTTCTGGAAAAGGTTTCTCTTTGCTTAGTTCTAATTCTACTTATTTGATGGACTTTATAAAGTTATAGAAGTTATTTAGGCATCCTGCTGAGTCAGCTGCTTGGAGGCCTAAATATGCTACAGTAGTTTTGATGAGCCTGAGTGAGGGTGTCTGTAAAACCCTTAGAAGGGTGGAGTATTTCCAACAGGATCCTCAGAATTTGGTAACAACTACCCTGTGGGCTATGTATGGACATTCTTTGTGACATCTCCTTTGCCTGACTCCTCATCTTTCACGTCAAGGGACTTAGATTTGCAGCCTTTAGGCTATTAAACTAATTAAAATACACAGTGTTCAGGATGGAAAGGCTGCTGATCTGGCTTCTGTAAAGATGTAAAAAAAAAATTACCTTTCCTCTGAGTCTGAATAAAATCAAATTATACACAGAGTAGATTAGATTAGAGAAGATCTGTTTCTTAAAGTACCTTATCTATTCTTTTCTCATGCTATTCAGTCAAAGCAGGCAGATTCACTGAATGCTGTTTGTATCTCTGAGCCTCATGCTTGCATAGGGATCAAATTCTCATCTTCTGAATGTTTTACTTATTCCAACAATGATATGTATAATCTTCATCTGACTCCGAAGCAGAGGATTTTAGCAAAAAGAGCAAGTAAACTGGGATGGATGCATAAGTGCATTAATGGCTCCTGCTAAGTCTCAGTGATCCTCTTACAGGTACACAGGGTATAATGGATCACATGTAGACAAGGTAATGCAAAGTGCTTCCTGCACGGCTCACCCTCACGGCAGAACAGAAACAGTGCTCACCAACAACATCAGGGAACTGAGCCTTTTTCAAAAATGCCTCAGTGGTTCAGAAGCTGCCATGCTTCTAGTGGGCATGAGGGAGATGAAATCTCATGTTCAGAGGAGCTCAGTGCTTGGGGTCTCCCTCAGAAGGACATGTGAGAAAGCACCTAGCCCTGTTCCCAGCCCAAAGGCGGTAGCAGCTACACTTCCACGTTATGTGAGAACCACTTGGTTTCTGGGAAGAAGAAGTGCATTCTGTCTCTCACCTGAGAGTCAGAAGTCAGAAGAGTCAGAATTTGCAGGCAGGCTTTCAGTCTCACACATCAGGGTGAAGGGGGCACACGGGTTCACTGCTTTTTTCTGAATATTGACATTACTGCAAACTGACCATCCCTGGTATCATTAAGCAGTCACTGCTGCTACAACAGCAGTTCTATGCATGTCATCCTCTCTTTTACTATTCTCTTCTATTATATACTTTGGGTTGTTTTTCCAGGATGTGTTGTCATCTGGTGGAAACACAGCACAGGAAGTTATGAAACTCTTGAATAAGACATTCTTCTGCCACTGGAAAGAGCAAACCCAAGAACATTAAATAAAAATCAGTTCCTCCTTGCCCTTTTGACAGGGAACATCTCTCAAGAAGTGAAAATCTAGACAAGTGTTATTGCATTATCTCCTGCTTAAGAGGCAGCTTACAAGCCATCTCAAGCAGCCTGTAAATTGAAAATATTACAAGTAAATCACAGTTGCATCACTTTTCCATGTAACAATTTAGCACTTTTTTATTTTCTACACACACACGAACACACGCGCAGGGGTTCCTACATTGCCCTGGGTTCACTTAGTTCTTTTGAATTTTCTGGTTAACTAGACAGGCATTTGAGTATAAAAAAGAAACTATAAGTATTAAACAATAGGGACTTAATTGTTTTAGTTCCTTTAGAAATTGTTATCTTGCCTTACCTTTGTAATATGTGTTTTTTATCATTCTGCTACACTGGGTATGTTTGCTTGGAGACAGTTATTGTTATTGAGCTTTCTTTCATTAATTTTTGAAAACTAAATGCATGTAAATCTGTTTTTATAAATTTTTATACTTTATGTAAGTATTTCTAAAATTATAAACTGTGTTTAGGACGTGTTTTTTTTAAAGAAGATCTTCCAATCAAAATAAGTTCAAATCTTAACATTGAGAGGTAGCCCTATATATTCATACATAGAAAAACTCATAAAAATGTCACAGCTTTTAAGTGTACTATCTTTCTGATAGCAGGCTTCTAATTAGGTAATATTTGCTGTGCATATGTGTAAGACCTTTCAGAACTACAAACAAACCTTTACTGCTGTGGGACCAAACGTTTTACTCTCACTCATGAAATTTCCACATCATTTGAAAATGCAGTGGGTGGCTGCATATTTTGTACTGAAGAGGACAGAGTACCATAGATTGCCAGAAGCAAGCAAATTATTTGTAGCAGTGTATGTTTATTCAAGGTCAGCCACCTGAAGCAGCTGGGAGGTTAAGAAAACTGATGTCCCCGATGGGGACATATTAGTGAACATTCAACAGTGTTTAAGTATAATTCACCTGCTTCCCCTGAATCCTGCCTTATCAGCTCCACAGCTGCTGGATGCTCACAAAACACTCACCTAAATTCTATGCAAACAGTGCTCATGGTTGCTGCTTGTGTTCCTGTTTAAGTTTTGGAACTTTTTCCTCTATAACAGGGAAAAAGGAACTTTAATAATAGGAACTTTTTCCCTCTGTGATGGGGAAGAGAGTAAAAAATGTGGGAAAAGAGAAGAAACTCAATGCATGAAGGACAGAAAGATGGAAGAAAGGGATAAATGTCAGAAATGCCACTTTGTTGTATTCTGAGGACTCATGAGAATCTGATGTTAGCTCAGAGATAAATAACCACCTCAAGGGTACCTTCTTTGTCAGCAATATTTTGCACCTTGCACAGACCTTAAGAACAGTGAAATCAGCTAATTGCAAGATAAATTTGAGTGGTGAAGAAGAATAAATGTTTGATTTCCTCAGGTAGCACCGTATTTCCTTGAATTTATCTAGTCTATATATGTATATCAGAACAGCATAGAGTGATGAGATCTCTTCTTTTTCTTAATCTCTCCTAGTGTAAAATTCATTTGAATGTCAGAGGAAAAGTTGTATGGATTTCTGAAAATGTGAGAAGGGAAAGAAAGCCATACAAAGTCATGTAAATATAACAGTAAGCATCTAAAACGCTGAGAAAACTAATATGATTCATCAACCTGAATCTTAGAAAAGAAAAGGAAACCGTAACTATTAAGAAGTGGCATTGCAGTAACTTGTAGAGACCTCTGCAATGGCATGGAATTGTATCTCAGGCTCCTGTGAAGGCTGATGTAATACATGATAGCAATCCATTCCAACCCACCTCAAAGCTCAAAATCATCTCATAAAATAGCATTAGCATTTCTGCAGACAAACCTGGCAGGCAACTTAGATAAACATTTTCACTGGCACAAAAAACATTTTCAGTAAATTGCCACATGTTCCTCAAAACGTTTTTTTCATTAGAAAGCAGAAAATTTGAAGTATTTTTCCCTTGAAGATAACATTGCATAAGACTCTATTTGCAATCCTCTCTGAATCCTGCCCGCAGCGTGAAAGCCCACAGTGCTAAGGACTCACATCAGATGTCCAGTGTCACGCAACGTATGGTTAAATAAACTAAGCCTTGGGACAACTTAAAACTACAGAGCAGCAAAAGCAATGAGAAGAAAGCTGATTTATTCTGACTGTAAGGCAGGAATAAGTTGACCTATCATAGACAGTGACTGATCCCTCCTGGTTTCCTTTGGAGCACATTATTTCATTTCATGTTCAGATCCCAACCATGATCACCTCTATCAGTATAAAACAATTCCCTCTCTTCAGAAAGCCTAATAATACACAGACTAGAAAATTTCTCACTGTATTACTTATTTTTTTAATAAAGTTCCTTCTATAAAATATATCTTAAAAGCAACAGACAAGGCACACTGTCCTTGTGTAAAATCTCTGGTCAAGTACTCCCTTAAAGGCAGTGTTCTATTGCAGCCTCCAAGTAAGCAAATATATTCTTAAAGAAAAATCAAGTAGCACAATGTAAAAATCCAGTCATCTCATTTGTACTGTGATTTGGCCAGACCATTCATTTGTACTGTCATTACATATTGAAGCTCTGAAACTACGGAGACACTTCCCAGCTGCTTCTGTTTGCTGTGTTATCTGATTGAAAAGGTACCCCAAGCCATGTCCCTGGGCTCTGGCAGGCAGACCACTGCAGCTCCCACACTAGACTGAATTCTGTGCTGGCCCAGAGGGGCAGGGAATGGGCAGCAATGTTGTTGGATGTGCAACCAAACACAGCCTTCCCTTCAGAGCTGTACAGAGAAGCTGCTCCTGCTGCCTTCTCCTCCTCTCGCTGTATGGAGGGTGCATACGTGTTTTCTTCTCCCCTCCCTACTCCTGCTTTGGCTGTATTTTAAATTCTGACTGGTTTGATCCAAGCTCAGGTCAATCCAAGCCACCACAGTCCTTTGCACTGCCCTCCCCATTCCTCCTGCCCAACACAGACATGGAAGAGCCAGTGGCAGTACAGGAGCTCTGGGAACACAGACACACTGGTGATGAAAAAAGACCTTCAGATTAAATGCTGGTTTATATTCCAGTAGTAACAATGGGCTAATTTAGACAAGCTCTCATTTCTCTTTATTATGCCAAAATTTCCTTTGTAGGCACACATTTTTCTCTCTCTGGCTCTGCATGGCAAAGAGACACTGTATGCACCTGAACTTTTTAAGCACAGTGCAATCGGGAAAGCCAGCTTTTCTCTGTCTGCACCTAAAGCTATTTATCAGCTCTGCTTTTTCTCTCATATGAATAAGATTATAAAGACTCAGCGGTGTGAGTTAAAAACATTTTAACATTTTCTTGATGTTAGTCATGTTATAAGAAAACAGGATAATCAATATAATAATCATTGATAATAACAATAATCAAATGCACAAGCACTCTTAGGGAAGGGATTTCAAAAGGATACTACAAAAGAATTCCCTTTATCCATGTGCCAGGCAATACTACCTTATGAAAATCAAATTGTATATCAGACTAAGCAAAGATCTGCCCATGTCAAACACTAACTCGGTCTTAGGTTAAACTTTGGCAGGCAGGGACTTCATAAGGAACATTTCTCAGAGATTATGTGTTTGTTATAACATTCTTAATTTCAATTTGTATTCTCTTAAAACTGTTTTTTTGATGTTTAGGTAAGAATTACCAAATACAACTTTCCACAGTAAAATGACACTCTTTAAAAAACTATAGTGCATCTTCACCTTGTAAATACCTGCCTGAGCTACTGCCTCAGCAATAAACTGCACAAAATTTTGCCACTTAAAGGGTCAGTTTTGAACTTTACCCACTGAAGGTAAAATATTACTTGAACTCCTCACATGGGTGCTACTGAACTAGAAGAACAGTTTCCTGACTTAGGTTAGACTACATCTAACTTAGGTGTTTAAAATTAAGGCATTCATATTTTTGCATTATATATTAATTGTTCATTTGGTAAAACCCAGGTGTCTATTTTGGTATGGCAAGTACCACCTTCAAGAGTTGTCTTTTCCTCTTTAGTGACTGTAAAATGTCTTAGGAGAAATAGCTCACATTCAGCCTTACAGATTTCAAAAATCAAGCAAAATGGATTCCACTCACAGGCCTTATGTTTCCTTGAAGCTGTAGAACAAACCCAGGTAGCAAAACATTTCCTCGTTGCTTCACCAAGATTTTGGCTTATCTACATTGGAGTTTAGGGTACTAAAATGCACAAGAGCAAAATAAATGTCTCAAGTATCTTCCTTACTACTGTTAGACCAATGGAAAAAATATTTTCAGGAATTTTTACCTATTTTGAATGACGTCCTTCTATGGGTAGTCTTCTTCAGAAAACCAATAAACGTTTGATTTTCTCAGCATTTTGGTAAAATAAGAGGAAAAGCACAAGTCCCATGGAGTTCAGTTTTTATGCAACACCTGATATGTTTCATTTTTACAACTCACATAGGCTTGTTTGAAGTAATTTCTTGAAAACATTTTGATATTCTTGCTAAGTTTTCAGTTTATGCAAAGCAAATCATAAAATATTTTATATACCCCACAAGAACAAAAGATTTATATGTTTATTTACTTAAAGTTACTTATTTAGTGTTCTCTTGTACATGTGAATCTAAAGCATCCAGTTCATCTGGGAACCAAGGGCATGAAAAATTTAGGAACTGGCCCCATCATAACTATTTGTTATTGAACACAGACATCAACAGGCTTTGAATAGAGACTAGAGCTCCCAGCTAGAGCTGGGACTCTTCTTTCTTAGAGCTAGACCAGAATAATGATTTTTTTTTATTATTTTAGAAAAAACCCAAGTCTTAGAAAAAATCAAGTTCTTGTCTGAAAAAGTGATACTGTCAACTACAGCAAGAACAGATACATCAGGACAGGTGATACATTATAGGCAGGAATGCAAAAACCTCCCCAGAAGCACTGATAATCCATCTCACCAATGCCTCAGATAAAATATGTCTGAGAACAGAGATTCACTCCCCACATCAGTGTTATCCTTGGCTTCAGCATTTGAGGGCAAAAGCAGAGTTTTATACATCTATAACCAAAGTGTACCAATTAGGGTCCAAGTTTAAAAATACAGGAATGATTAACTAAGGGAAATAGAATAGAACAACTCTGCTGCAACTGAGTTCTTGAAAACATCCGATGTTCAGTGTGAATTAGTTAATTCTAAAGTGCTGATATCATCAAAACAGAGTTGTAGCCAAGTCTAAAAATCTCCTATTTATTGGCAGGAGGCTGTTCACTTTCTGACCTGCCATAGGAATGACACATTCAGTGCTGTTGCTCCCTTTCCAGATGCTAAGCAAAACTGGCAATTTTCTGTCTGGCTCACCTCATCAAGCACTATCCTGCAAGACACAAGACAAATATCACAGAGTACATCTGCTCTGCACACACCTCTCTTTCCACCTAGACATTTTGGTAATACAACGGCCAAAGGAGTTCATGAGAGCAGCCTGAGTGTTTACCAGGCTGCTGAGTTTAGCTGCAGGAGCCCTGGCCACATCACCACATGTTCAGAAAACCATAGGCAAATGTCCATTACATAAATGTAGATCAGACCCACAGTGCACAAGCATAGTCTGTCCTTCCTGGGATGCCTGCCTAAGCACTGAGCAGGCTGTTTGCTTTGGGATATGGTAAAATTGATGCTTTTTTTTTGAGTATCAGACATTCTACTCATGCCCAGATCAACTAAATGGCACATACACAGCTACTGTTATCCCAGATTGAACAAGCTCATTCTGCAAAGGACTAGCATACACTCTTGAATTTATGGCACCTCGATATTTTCAGTTCTCTGCAGTGCTAAAATGGACCTTGACATAATTTTATACTGTTTAAGGCTACAGCATAACTTCAGCTGTTTATATTTGTTGAGGAGCTCATCCTTTCCACCCAGGAAGTGGAAGAAAGGACCATGGAGTTTTTTTTTCTCTAAGATTCCCTAACAGTACCCTTTGCAATCTTGTTCTAGTAATAAAATCTGCTGTGGAGATTTTACTAGGCAAAAATCTCTCCTGAAAGATTCAGCTCTACTGAATACATACTTTGTAGTTTTAACTAATTTTACAAAATGCATACTTGTAATTTTAACTACATTCTTCCAAACCAGGTATCAGACAGAGAAAAAAACAATTGAAATATTGTGGTTTTACATATGACACATGCAGCACATGGAAACATGTGAATTAATAGAGAAAAGCAAGAAACTATTTATTCCAAAATAGAAAGGGTTTTTTTTTTTTAAAAACAAAGGAATTTACCATATCTTTGGTGTTATAGCACCTCATCAATAAAAATAAAGTTACAAATTATCTTGGAAATAGGAAAATGTAAGAAAAAAACCTCCTTAACATTTGAATTTTCAGTAAGGATATCAAAAGAAAGGAGATATAACCAATCTTGCAAGCTTACTTAAGAAATGGAAGGCATATGTAACTTTCAACTCAGCCACTCCTGAATTTTGAAGGATATAAAAAATAAATGTCTTTACTTATACTGAGCTTAAAGTTAGTAAAGTAAAAGATGATTTCTTTCAGGGTTTTCTTCATGACTGAGTCACTTCCTATCCTTTTAAAACACCTTCTTCAGCAATTGGGGAGTGTCTGTCTTTAGCACTTGAGTGTAACTACCTTTGAATCATCAGATTCAATTAGTGGCAACATGTTACCTAAAGAGCAAAGCTAAATCAGATAGAGGATAAGAGGGAGCACAGAGTGGTTTACAGTGAAAAAGAAATACATGCATTCACTATAAAATAGCTGCTTCTCTTCAGGAGTAAGTCAGTGTCCTACAAGTGTTTGAAGATTACTAAAGTCACTTTTGCAAAAAGAGCTGATTTAAGACACAACGAAAAAAATTTAAATGGAATGTTAGGATTAAATCAGGAAGAAGCACATGTATGTATCTTTCCAGTAAAAACACCTTGCATCCAGTCATAAAGTAGTCTGGCAAGAGAAAAGGTAAAACTCTCTTTTTCTAGGGGTTTGAAAAGAAAAGTCAGTATTATTTCTTTAATAAAGTCACAATGAAGTAATTCCCTGTGGAAATACAGGAAGTCATCTTGTGTTTCCAGGAGACAAGTGTGATAGAGCCTCCCATCCTTGCAGTCACAGTAGAACACTATTCTGTGTGATGGGACCCTCTTCCCCTACCAACGCTGTTTGACAGAGGCAGAAATACCAGAGATCGCTGCAAGTCTTACTTTTCTCACCCTTACACTTCTTCCAGCAATTCTGGTGCCTGAAATCAGAGTGTTTACTGCTTCCTTCTATGGCAGACCCACCTGGGGATACCTAAAGACACGGCTTTTGTCAGGAAGCACAGGAAACTCTGACCATGGTAGGCAATGCCCTAGATGCCCAGGAGCTAAACACACCTCTTTGCAAACTTTTTATTAAACAATGCAATTATCACTGCCCAAGTTGCCTAGATACAGTCTCCCATAACTGTATGACATGGCATGAGGTCAGCTGAGTGATCAGAACTGTTGTTTGTCTTTCAATCTCCCTGCAGTCAATACAGCATTGCAATATATGAGCTAATAGATCCTTCAAACTTCATATCTATGCCTCAGCTATCTCAGAAGATGATAAATGATATGGCATCCATTCAATGATTTACTTGACAAAAACACTAGGCTTTTAACAGTTTCAATAGAGATTAATGTGAAAAATTTTAGTATTTCTGAAAAGCTGCTCTGTTCACAACTGTAATCTTAGTGTTATCTGCAGACCAAAGGAGCAGTAAAGGCTAAGCTAAAAATATCTGTTCCTTCTTTTCCTGTAAGTCCAAAGTGTTTTGCTATAAACATCATGCAGCTCAATGTACCTTTTCCATAATTACAAAATGACTTTATGTTAGGCAAACGCAGCAAACATTTTAAACCGCTATGCTTATTTATTTATATAGAAGTCAACAGCTGAAAAGGATTGCTCTGGTTCTCTCATGGTGCTTTGGAGTGCATGAACAAATATCTGAGGTGCTCCCTTATAAAACAGAGGCGAGAACTCAGCTGGTGGACTCATCATACACGGTCAGGAGGAGCAGATGTGTCAAGACGGGAAGTCACCAACGCAGCAGGACTTTCCCTGTGCTTGGGAGGCAGAACCAAGAAGGAACTAAGCTTGCAAGTGCATTGAAACAGGACTGCTGGAAGCTTTTGCTTCAACAATTTGCTTGCTAAACTGTGCTAAACTTTCAGCTTGCACTCTGGTTTTGAGTAGCATTTTCGTAAATTATCTCTTCAGGAGTATTTCAGGCCCTCCACTGTCACACAATTACTGTGTTGATTGCTGTCAGCACTGCTACCAGCCTTGTTACATCGCTAGGTTTGGAATCCTTCAAAATATCTTCTTAGATAATGAAAATCACATGGAAGAACAAGATGAGAAACACTACCTGAATGTACAGGTAGGTGTTTTCCCAGAATCAATTTATTTCCAAACTTCCTGGAACTGCTTCTAGACCTGGAGGCACATATAGGTCCATTTTTTCCAGAGATAAGTGGCTGCTTCCTGTATCACATATAAGGAAAACAAGTGGGCACAAAAGGATTTGGAAATGGACAGAACCACTTTCACATTACCAATGGGTTTTTCTACTCTTTTAAATTCGTTCTGTCAAAGTGTCACAAAATTATTACTATAAATCCCTTGTCTCTCTCCTTTCCCCCTGCCATTTACATATCACCATGTCACATACATAAACCTGTACAGCTCAGCCAGTCTGCACCAACTATTGCTCAAGCCTGATCTTTCAAAAGCTATTGGATCCCATTGTATTTAACATTTGGTTTCTTCAACAAACATTTTTAACACCAAAGAAATACTATTTTTGTAAAACTGTGAAGCCATGCATATATTATGGAAAATACAAAAGGACCTCGAGGAGCTAAAACATCCTGTGAAGAAAAAAAGGTTAAATGTTAAGAAAACATAGAGAAAAATAGAATGCCTTGTAGAAAATAACCCAACAGAAGTGTTAAACAATACAAGTTCTGACACTTTCTACTTGACCAGATAATGTGCTTTTACCAGATGCTGGGAATAAATCTTCCATCCTACACCTGAGGTAGCCCAGGTATTAAATTACTGTGATAAAACAAAGAGTGAAGAAAAATGTGTGTGGTAGGAGATATACAGGCTGTCTGTGGTGTTATGTACCTGGTCACAGGGTGAAGCTCAGGGTCTGAGGAATGCCAGGGTGTGTTTTTGTTGTGGTGGGATTCTTGCACCCACCTCTTTTGAAATTGTTCCCCATCATAATCAACCAGTTATTTTCTTTGTTGTTTTATTTTCTGGATTTGGGTAAATTTGTGACAGACTCTGTTCCCATGCAAGGGAATAAAAGCAGAAATCTCCCCTTACCACTTTAATGCCAATGTCTGTTCTTTGCATTTACCTTCTCTTGGGTCTAGGGAGGAAAACCAGTGGTGCAAACACAACCTCATCTTCCTTGGAGATGATAAGAGACCTCTTGGCTTATGTGATAAAAGGTTTTTCTTCTACTCTGAGATTGTTTGCTTTAAAAAAAG